>JAGXEW010000417.1:108102-126193 GCA_030684275.1 Acipenser oxyrinchus oxyrinchus
CTGTGACAGGATGGCTTGCAGTGGTGAGGTGTGGTGGCGTCACGGACCAGGAAGTAACTGAATCAAAACAATGGATGGGCGGGTGAAGCTGAATGCTACGGCACTCAGCTGGATTTATTAAATAAACAAACCAAAACAAAAGATTTAAACAATAACAAAACACAAAACAAAAAGGCAAGATGGCCAAACAAACAGGAACAAGTATATTTTTAAATATAGCAATTGTTCTTTTATATTCTCCTCACTCTCTCTCCGCTCTCCTGTACTCTCCTCTCTAGACTCTACACTCCAACCTTCAGCACGGACAGCTGCAGGTTCTTATACTCTGGCCGAGGGGTTAACTAGCTGTTAATTATCTTATTACCCCTCGGCCACAGTCTGCAGCGTTTGGTAAGGATGCATGACTGTCAGCTAGTTAAATAATCAGTAGCTGATCAGTCACGCAGCCTCACAGGGTTTTAAATTATAAATAATAACAAAAGAGCGGGCGCTTTTATCCGCGCCATAAAAAATACAAATAATAATAAATAAATACATAGGGCGGGACACTCCGCCACACATGCCCCTGTGCGCAGCACACATGGCCTTTCGCCACCTCCCCTTAGTCCCCAAAGTCCCGGCTAGTAGTCCCGGCCCAGGAACAGGGGCAGCAACGGGCCAAAGGTGGCGCCACGGTGGGATGTCCTCCTCCCACCCAAACAGCCATAGCGTTCGATGGCCAGCGCACAGGCCGGCTCCTCTGGCCAAAAAATTTTGGGGTGGTCTCCAGACCTGCCCCCTTATTCATGGCCGGCAGCTCCCCTCCGTGGGGCTCCAGCCACCCTTTCTCCTGCAGCAAAATTGCTGCGGGGAGCTGGTCTCCTGACCTCCCCCTTTTCATGGCTGGCAGCTCCTCTCCGTGGGGCTCCGCCACCCTTTCTCCTGCAGCGAAATTGCTGCGGGGAGCTGGTCTCCTGAACTCCCCCTTCTTCATGGCTGGCAGCTCCCCTCCGTGGGGTTCCGGCCACCCTTTCTCCTGCAGCGAAATTGCTGCGGGGGAGCTGGTCTCCTGACCTCCCCCTTCTTCATGGCTGGCAGCTGCCCTTCATGGGGCTCCAGCCACAGTATTTCCTGCACGAAAGTGCGGCTGGGGAGCTGGTCTTCTGACCTTCCCCCTTTTCCGTGGCCGGCAGCTCCCTTCATGGGGCTCCAGCCACAGTATTTCCTGCCGCGAAAGTGCGGCTGGGGAGCTGGTCTCCTGAACTCCCCCCTTTTCTGTGGCGGCAGCTCCCTTCATGGGACTCCAGCCACAATATTTCCTGCCGCGTGGCAGGACTGGTAGCGACCCCAGGCAAAACATGACCCTCGGGAGGCGGCGGAAGTAGCAGCGACCCTCGGGAGGCGACGGCAGCAGCAGCGGACCCTCGGGAGGCTTAACTCGGGAGGGGAGCCCCTGGCCATGGAGGCGGCAGCAGGAGCTCCACTTCTCCCTCGTACCCTGTAACTGGTGGCTCTCCAGGCGATGCAGAGCAACAGGCAGCCCCAGGCGATGTGGAGCAACAGGCAGCCCCAGGCGATGCTGGCGCAACATGCAGCCCCAGGCGATCGCGGAGCAGGCATCCTTAGGCGGTCGAAGCAGGCATCCTTGGGCGGTGCGAAGCAGGCATCCTTGGCGGTGCGGAGCAGGCATCCTTGGACGATGCGAGGCAGGGCAGGAGCAGTCCTTCCCATGACGGTGGATGTGGAACCAGCAGGTATTCACCCTCTGCTGGTGGAGGTGGAAGGGCAAGCAGCCCTCCCACGGTGGTTGAGCCGAGTCGAACCAGCAGGCATTTACCCTCTGCTGGTGGAGGTGGGAGGGCAAGCAATCCTCCCACGGCGGTTGGCGGAACCAGCAGGCATTCACCCTCTGCTGGTGGAGCTGGGAGCGGCAAGCAGTCCTCCCACGGCTGCAGGCGGAACCAGCAGGCATTCACCCTCTGCTGGTGGAGCTGGGAGCGGCAAGCTGTTCTCCCACGGTGGTTGAGGCGGAACCAGCAGGTATTCACCCTCTGCTGGTGGAGGTGGGAGGGGCAAGCAGTCCTCCCACGGCGGTTGAGGCGGAACCAGCAGGTATTCACCCTCTGCTGGTGGAGGTGGCGGAGGCAGAGGCAGCTCCTGCTGCTCTGCCCCTAGCGGTGGTGAAGACAGAGACAGCTCCTGCTGCTCTGCTCCTGGTGGTGGTGGAGACAGAGGCAGCTCCTGCTGCTCTGTTCCCTAGCGGTGGTGGAGACAGAGGCAGCTCTTGCTGCTCTGCTCCTGGCGGTGGTGGAAACAGAGGCAGCTCCTGCTGCTCTGCTCCTGGCGGTGGTGGAGACAGAGGCAGCTCCTGCTGCTCTGCTCCTGGCGGTGGTGGAGACAGAAGCAGCTCCTGCTGCTCTGCTCCTGGTGGTGGTGGAGACAGAGGCAGCTCCTGCTGCTCTGCTCCTGGCGGTGGTGGAGACAGAGGCAGCTCCTGCTGCTCTGCTCCTGGCGGTGGTGGAGACAGGCAGCTCCTGCTGCTCTGCTCCTAGTGCTGGAGACAGTGGCGAGGGCTCCTCACCCTCTGGCGTTGGAGATGTCAGCAATGGCTCCTCTCCCTCTGGCTGGAGACGGCAGCAACGGCTCCTCTCCCTCTGGCGCTGGAGGCGGCAGCAACGGCTCCTCTCCCTCTGGCGCTGGAGGCGGCAGCAACGCTCCTCTCCCTCTGCGCTGGAGACGGCAGCAACAGCTCCTCTCCCTCTGGCGCTGGAGACGGTGGCGAGGGCTCCTCGACCTCTGGCGCTGGAGATGGCGGCGATGGCTCCTCTCCTTCTGGCGCTGGAAACAGCAGCGGGGCCCCTCCCATATCTGCAGCCAGGTAGTTGAGCACCATGGCTGCGATGTCTGGGAGGGATGCTGGGTGGTGTTTCTGTTCTCAGGCCTCCCAGCGCTCCCCATCTCTCGCCCACAGGAGATTGATCACAGCAGGGGAGGCGTCCACGATATTCCTCTCAGGTTCCGCCAGCCAGTCCCAGATCCCCTCAGAGGAGACAGGATTCTTCCGCCTCGGAGGATGCGGGTCCTCTCTCACCCTTGCTGGACGCTCAGTCTCCTTCCTCTCCTGCCATGGAGGGTTGGTCGGGTGCCACGTGCCCGACCTCACCAACCCAAAGCACCACTCCTCACCCTTCAGGCAGGTGAGGCAGACGTCCAGCGTGGTAAGGACCCCACAGGACTTGCGACCAGCCCTGCGCTGCTGTTGCCGCACCTCCTGCTGCTGTTGTTGTTGCTGCTGCTTTCTTCTCCGGCTACTTTTTCCCATTATTTATTTGAAAAAAAACGAACAAACAAAAAAACGCACTTTTCTGTCCTGGTCCGGCTCCTGGAGGCGTTGTTTGTCCATATGTGACAGGATGGCTTGCAGTGGTGAGGTGTGGTGACGTCACGGACCAGGAAGTAACTGAATCAAAACAATGGATGGGCGGGTGAAGCTGAATGCTACGGCACTCAGCTGGATTTATTAAATAAACAAACCAAAAGCAAAAGATTTAAACAATAACAAAACACAAAACTCTCTTGTACTCTCCTCTCTAGACTCTACACTCCAACCTTCAGCACGGACAGCTGCAGGTTCTTATACTCTGGCCGAGGGGTTAACTAGCTGTTAATTATCTTATTACCCCTCGGCCACAGTCTGCAGCGTTTGGTAAGGATTCGTGACTGTCAGCTAGTTAAATAATCAGTAGCTGATCAGTCACGCATCCTCACAGGGTTTTAAATTATAAATAATAACAAAAGACGCAGCGCTTTTATCCACGCCGCAGACAAACACAAATAATAATAAATAAATACATAGGGCGGGACACTCCGCCACAGGCCCTTTGGTGTTTTTGGTCACGTGATGTCCCTTTAAAGTTATATTGAGCGACTCTGTTTCTTAATTAAAATCTTGGAAAAGCGTTGATTGTGAACAAGATCACTTTTATTTTTCTCCCGTAACTTGAACGAGACTATGGGCCTCATTTACTAAAGGTTCTTAAAAGTAGCCATAAGACGCATTGTAACAGGGAGATCTGGACTGACTATCTGGCACATGTGTGGTACTGCAGGAAGAGGGCAGCAGTCTCGTGAGATCCGCCTGTCAGTCATGGGGATGACACAGAGAGGTGGGGAAGAGGGTGTGTTGGCTTTCCTCTCTCTGAGTGGCTGAGGTGGGCCTTGGGAGATTGCTTGGCCCATAAGAACTGCGTTTGGTTGTGCATTGGGGTGGCCGTGTTGGGGAATATACAGTGACGCTGGCAGAAGGCGCCAGTGTAAACAAAGACCAGGCAAGCACTGCTCAGGAGACAGCCCACCTTAAAATAAACCAAGAATTAAAGAAATAATTACGTACCCAAGGGGCGTGTGTAGGTATACTGGGAACTCTGGCCACCCCAGTGTATAGAAATAGCTGAGCATAGGTTGGAGGCCCGTACTGACCGGCTTAGCAGCAATGGGGACACTGCGTAAGCAGCACCTTTATTTTGTAGTTTTATTACTGTGTTTTATTTTCCCTTTTTATTTCACCATTTGTTTTCATTATATTTTGAGCACCTGTGAGTGTGCCAGTGTTACTACTGTTTACCAGTATTGGTATTTCTGTGGTCCTGTGTACCGTTGTCGGTACTCAGGCTACGGACAATAGCGCCATCTGTGGGCTAAAAGAAAACATAAAAAAAGTAATAAAACTGGGTACCAGTGCGGTGATTTCAAGTAAAACTTCTGTCTCCTGTGTGTGTCATTGAATTGCCCACCACCCTTCCACACACGTTAACACAATCCTGTAACACGCGTCTTAAAACTATAAATAAGTTGGTATTTACTAATGTGAATGCCGCTTATTAAAACGCGTCCTATGGAAATCATTAGCATATTAAGACGTGCCTTATCACAGAAGATTAAGGCACGTCTTAATGAAATAACGACATAGGGGCCACTGACTATAAAGGAATGAGCAGAGATTGAGATACACAGTTTTCAGTTCTTGACTTTTACTAAATATATGTATTGAATACTCTATAACAATGTTTGAAAGGCAGAAAGGTGTTTTACAACATGGATCTCGCAGACACCAATTGCAAGAAATGCACAGGTAATAATAACTATGAGTAACTATACTGTACATAGCCTACTGTATAATCTATTGTAGCTAGACAAAGAATCATTTTGTACAGAAAAGTGCAAATCAGTTATGCTGTGAAGGTACAGAATTATTTGTACAGAAGTAAAAGCAGGTATACAGAAGGTATCGACCCCATTGCCAGCCGACACATTTCTGACTCTATGTATGATTTTAAAGCACATCTGTATGGTATCTGTAGGCAGATGTGCCTACAACCAGCTGTACTGTATTTGCTCTAGCTACAAATTAACTGCGTCATCTGTCCCTCTGTCCTTTTTTTTTACCATTTTCTTTCAGACTCGAATTTAACAATACTGCCTGAACCAGTATTGTTAAATACCAGAATACAATATTACAAAAAATAAATTCTGTAGGCATTACTAAAATAATGGTGGAGGATGAGCCCTCATTGTATTACATGTATATGAGACTTTTTCTTTAGTGCGCCTCGGAATATCGTTCCATCTTTTCTTAAGCTCCACCACCGTTCTTATAATAATGCCCACACTCTAGAACAGGGGTGCCCAATTCTGGTCCTGGAGGGCCGGTGTCCTCCTGGCTTTTGTTCCAACTGCCCCCTAAATTACTTAATTGGACCAATCAAGCACTTATTAGAATCTTAATTGGTCCAATTAAGCAATTTAGTGTACAGTGGAACAAAACCAGGACATCGGCCCTCCAGGACCAGGATTGGGCACCCCTGTTCTAGAAGTAAAGGCACTTGTTAGAACCTTGCTTTGCCACTGTGGGGAGACCTTTTTAGGTGCTTCTAAGAACCTTTTTTTACATGGATTCTCTATTTGCAGACTTTCTTTTTTGTCATGTAAGCTATGAAACATGTATTGAAAATTGGAGTTTGCAAAACAATACGGTATTATAAACCGCAATTTACAAACTGACTTGATCAGAAGGGTTAAAAAATTAGCTCTTTGCAAAATGTTTTTAAATGTCCTTGAAAACAATGTCTCCTTCTTGCTGCAGACAACTCTCCCACATCACCTTACCTTTTATAGAGTCTACTGTGACTACAGCAAATTAACACCTGCTTTTCAGAGTTCTTAAAATAATCAAGAAAATACAAGGCCCGCAATTACCAGCAGCTTTAATAAATTAGACGGAATATTTAATAGACCTCATTTGCAAAATCCCTCCCAATTTTAACGGTTTAGTTCAGAAACACCCCAGAATTACATATGCATATACAGAATTACATATGCATCAAGGGCTAAAGTGCACAGAGACATTGCCCCCACAAATCACGTATTAATTGTGGGTTTTCTGCCATTGAGTGTGTTTTATAAATCCCATCCAAGAATTCAGAACCCTCAGCGGCCGTTTTATGGTCGTAAAACATTGCAATCCTTTTATAAATCTGGGCCTCAGAGTGGAAGAGTTGCAATGTCCTTTAACTGCTCCTCCCAGAAAATTCCTACAAGTTCTGGATTGCTAGTTGTGCAATTACAATTGCTTTATTTCAATCCAAAAAAAGATGTTGTCTTTGCACTTGATTCAAGGTAGAACCCTTTGTATCACTTGAGCCCTGATCCATCCCAATGGTTTGACACAACTTATACAAATCAAAATAAGATAAGGCCATATAGTTAATTATACTGCTTCAAATAGTGACCCTCGTGGTCACTATAACAACAAGCAATTTTAGTAAATTCACTAAATGCTCTCATTATAGCATACATGATGTGGAGTGGGTGAGAGTAGGCTGGGGCTTGTGAAAAGAGCCAGATCTAAAACACATTAACAAATAGGAACTGATTCATTCTGAGGGAGTTTGATTTTGCTTTCTGTATAACACTGGAGTCTAAATATGATTATTGTTCTTGCTGAATAGACTTGGATGAATAAAGCTTTATCCAGTTTTTCAGTAATGTCAATCAATCAGTCATCTCATGTTTCTTAAGCTCTTTTCATGGCCATCCCAAAGCGGTTTACATTCGATAGAAAAAGCTGTAAGCCTTTCTATTCCTATGTGAGGGCCATTCCTGGTACTGTTAGGAGAGAAATATACTGAGGTTCATCAATTGAATGGTCTTGCACCAGCTGATTGGAGTCAGTGCATGTGTCATCAGCAAACAAACAGCATTGATATTGTGCAGTTGCCTTGATACTAGTTCACAAATATGACATAATTGTCAAGTCTAGTTCAGAGCCATCATTACTTGAGCTCAGACACATACAGTATGCATATATATATATATATATATATATATATATATATATATATATATATAGATAGATAGATAGATAGATAGACAGATAGTGGCAGACTAGGGGAGAAAAGAGGAAAAATGTAGTCCTGGGGTTAAATAATTACTGCATCTCCCAGAATGCCTTGGGGTTTTGGAATTAGAGCCAGGAGGGAAAGACCTGGCTCTAATGAAATGAGGAACACCTGCTGGTGGTTAAGCAGACAGGTATAAAGAAAGGTTTAAAATTGGTGGCTGTCTGTGTTAAGGCCTGGGTAATACCTGTGTGGTTAGACCTGCGGGAATTAAGAAATAAATGGGAATTAATACTTGCTGTGTATTTATACCAAATAACTGTGTAACTTGTTTTGTGAACAAGAGGGTTTGTTACCTGTAAACAGCTTAGCTGTCTGGTCTATAGTTTAGAACTGTTAAAAGTTTAGTTGGAGCTCCTTGATGGAGTTAGGCTTATGATTTGTTTTGTTTCAGTGTTTGTTTAGTTGGTTTGGGAAAGGCTGGGGTTGGTTTGAGAATTTTCCATCATTTCCATTTGAAGATTTTTGCAGTGTATTCATGATTTAATAAACACCAACTCCTCAAATACATACACGCATCACTATTGGTTTGTGTACTGCCATTAACAGTTTTGGCATTTGTGGTAAAGTGGTTATGAGTGTGCAGGTGTGTAGGTGATGCAGTGCTCCATACAACGACAGATAACAAAGTTCACGGTCCAAACAGTTCTTTAATTTTCCTTAACATGGTTTGGCACCATTAAATAATAACACTGGCTTTACACAGCAATGTGTATCGCCAGTAATAAACCACAGGGTTCAGTCCCGTAATAATAGAACAATGATAACACTCAACACGGACACGGCCACTCTCCAGACAGTCGCGTGCTCTCATGCAGGTGTGGTGAAAGACAACAATAGTGGTGCAGCAGTGCAGTGTATTCGGGCTTATGCTGGCCTGTAGCGACAACTCCCAGTGCATTATTAGCCATCTAACAAGAACAAACAGTAACAGTTAGACAGATAAACAAACAAAACACTAAACACCCGCAATGCGTTTTATTTCTGTTTCCATTACAGGTCCTTTCAGAAACCATAACAAAGGAACAGACTGCATCGTCACATCGCCTGAAAAACCCTTAGTCCGTCCCTTACGAAAAAAAATAAACTGTAATATATTGTACAATATATAAAATATATTTTTTCGATAAATATATATTAAACTCAAACTATATATTTTGAAATCATATATATTTAAGCAATAGAGCCCGTCGATCGTGCTCTACCGTGTGATATATGGCCGTTGGCGGCTAATAAAAGTCAAGGTCATCTACCACAC
This sequence comes from Acipenser oxyrinchus oxyrinchus, assembly GCA_030684275.1. Classification (NCBI taxonomy): domain Eukaryota; kingdom Metazoa; phylum Chordata; class Actinopteri; order Acipenseriformes; family Acipenseridae; genus Acipenser; species Acipenser oxyrinchus. The sequence continues at coordinate 116,797 of JAGXEW010000417.1, forward strand.
AGTACAGCCGCATAGAGAGCTCTATCGCTATTAGAAAACTATTTATTTATTTATTTTCTCTAAAAAAAATTAAAACCTATATTTACCTACAAATTCTGATATTTAAGCTGGATAACGTTCCGCTGAGGAAAATAGTCCCTAACATAATTTGAACAGAAAAAAATGACACACATGTAGAGAAAACGTTATTATTATTAAAATTATTATTATTTGGCTGACATATTTAAGCCCGCCGCACAAAGCCCGACTCAAACCGTCCCGACTCATCTCATCTCAACTGGCCGTACAGAGTCCAGATGAATTGTAGCAGTGTGCGTGCCCTTAAAACCAAGATTATGCAGATTTCAGTTGCGATGTGTTCAGATTTGAAGATTGAACATGTTGAATCTTTTTCAGATGCAGTTTTGTTCAGATGTGATCAGTCTGTCTGTGTGCGGCGGTTGCCGACCAAGACTGACTGAGACCGATTAGTCATAAGGGTGTCAACCAGTGATGAAGCAGGTTTAAGTGACGTAGCTTGTCATGTAACTTGTCATACAAGATGGCAGAATATTGACAGCTTTAGTTCCACAGGTAAAAATACATCATTAGTCTTGAATTGCTCTGAGTGTCCCGAATTAAAAAATACCAGATATGTGCACATTTGAATAGTTTTTTTTAGGTGTTTACTAATCAAAGGTAAATGATCAATTTACCTTTTTCTTATCAAATCTACTGTCAGCCTATATTTTCTTACTGTGCTAAAACAGAAGTAACCAGTGTGTCGATCTCCAATAGGTCACAAATCAGAAGCCCCTAGATCCACACACTGAGAAAAAAAAAACGCCAAAGTCAAATAAAAATCAACAGGTTGGATTTTATTTACCACAGGCTAAAATGTACGATACAAAAAGTCAAACACTGCCTGAAACGTTTGCACGGTGTAAATGGTCAATAGCTAAATTAATAGGCTAAGAGCTTCTTTTGGTTGCCTCGCGGCGCTGTCTCCACTGTCTAATCAGCATACGATGCCATGCATAATATGAGGGTTGCTATGTTGGGCTAAGTTAATACAAAAATGTGTACAGGGCAGTGTTAATTACATTTGCCTACATAGTAATCATCAGGATCTAGTTGTGGTTAGTAATTCAGTCTTAGCAGTGTGCGACTCCCAGTCGGGAAAAACTCAATTGTGACGTCAAACCAAAACTGAGCACAACTGATCGCAGAATCTGTGCATACTCAGATGACATGCGTCGGGACGGCTTGAGTCGGGCTGTGTGCAAGTCGCTTTGGATAAAGCGTCTGCTAAATAATGTAATTTCTTGCCTTCTAATTGCTTTACTCTTTCTTAAGCCCGCCCGCAAACAGCCCAACTCATCTCATCAGAGTATGCACCATATAGGGACTGTTGGCATATATATATATATATATATATATATATTTTTTTATATATATACAGTATATATAAAAATACACACACACACACACACACACACATTGTTATATGACTATTTTTCTTAAATATAAAAATATGTTTTTGTCATTTACACAGGTGGGTAAATACTTAGACTATATGTATACACTACAACATGCATACTTATTTATATATAAATAAAGAGAAATAAATTCAAACTTTTTATTAATTTTTTTGCTAAAAATTGTAAACCATGTAACTTGGCTAGTATAATAATTAATATACTCAAACAGTAATTGCAGTCACATAAGAAATGGTTAAACCACCACTTGCAAGTAAGTGATTTAACAGAGCAGAGGTATATAGACCAATACTAATATATTAGAGCATACATCACATATATTACAATATTTGCTAGTTTAATAACCAGGATGTGTTTGTACAGTTATTTACACAAAATATGAACCCTGAAATATAATTTTGCAATTATGAAGTACATTTTTACAGTGCAGCACAATAGTTGTGTGCAGTTTCTCAGTTGAAAAATGTTGCATCCATATGAATTTATTAACATGAGTAACTGGGAATGCATGTATATCCTATTATTGCACCACTGCTATTACTCCTTGACAGTTTGCTGGTATTCCAATGTAAATACATTTTTGAGAAGGCAAGTCAATGACAATGCATTTCTCTTTAAACAATGACAGCTGCTTTATGAGAGTATGGATGCTTTTCAACTGGTACAATGTGTGACACTTTTACATGGGTAAGCTTATCATGTGCAAGTGGCAGAGCATTTACTCTGGGGAAAAGTTGTCTTTGAAGTTTTTCAAAGCCTGTTTGTGTTTTAGTAATAACATTTTTTCCCCCTGTGACGGAGGTAGGAATGTCTGGTTTAAATGAGTACAAGCTTAAGTTTAATTCACAACAACCAAAGTTAAACTATATTAAACATATAATTAAACACGAAACATCTCAAAACCCAAAGTGGTATTTTTAAATGATTATATTTATAATATGGACCCTTTTGCACTGACTGGATTGCTAAATCTGTAATCCTTTTACCCAGTACCCACCTCTGCAATAACACTATCACATTTTGCTCATTGGCCCTACAATAAAAAAATAATGTCCCTTTGTTGCAAAGCTGTCTTTGAAAAATGTCTTTAAATAACTTAGTATAATATTTATTAAAATGCATTACCTTATTTAAAAGCACTCAAGAATAGTTTTGTGAATGTTTTTCAAATACACTTTATAAGTAACATCTGTAAAATAATAACACTTATAATATTTATTTTGTAGATGAAACCCAGAAAAGATTCCCTGGGGCAAAAACGGGAGACATTGGAAGAGCGCTTAATGGGAAAATAAATGACCTTCACTTCAAAGCATGGAAGGAGGAACAGGAAACCACACCTCAAGGGGTTGCATTGTTTTTTGTTTTTTTAAATGCTGTAATATCCAAGTAAGCAAGTACAGAGCCTAGGCATAAGCAAATAGACACCCAAGATTTTGAAGAACACCTGTTTATTCTGGAACCATATACTGTATAGCACTGGCAAAATATGAGTGGGGTTCTGTTCCAGGAATGCACTATGCACTGCAGACCAAGATTGCAGATCTTGTTCACACAATGTGTAAGCACATTGCTGCTTTATGTAAGGCAAAGGGCTGCACCACAAAGTATTTACCCAACTCATATTTTGCCAGTGCTATATATGGTTCCAGAATAAACAGGTGTTCTTTCCAAGCTTTTGCATTTACTTGTTTGTAGTCCCTGCATGTGTCTCATTTAATTTCTGATAATGATCATTTCAGATCATGTCAAGGATCACCAGGGTTCACTGGTTGTGTTACAGCTATACAAACGTAAATTGTTTCATTACATCTAGCCAGTGCTACATATCTTGTAAAATAAATTTGGCAAAATACAGTTTAAAAGCTGCTCCGGAATTCTGGTGACAGCAATTTTAAAACTTTAGTTGAGTAATTCTGAAAAATCCACTCAGGATGGTTAGAAACATCATACAAGTGTATTAGGACATGAAAACAAAACTTAAGTTTGTTTAAATGCAGCTCTTTTCCTTTATTGTCAAATTACATTATGGAATCCTTCCAGGATGTTTTTTTTTGTGTTCTTTAAAAAAAAAAAGGGGTTACATTTTGTGAATTGCCTTTTGAAGAATAAACAAGTTGAATTTATTGGTTATTTTCTTTTTACTAGTTTATTATTCTAATTTAACAATTATGCATTATGGCTTGGGTTCAAAGATGCTGTATTTTACTTATTTGTGTAAAATACTTATTTCTGTTCATATATGACTAATGTGTAATTAGTCACAGATTACAACGTTTTTAAAGATTCAAGATTAAAGCAATTCAAGTTATAATAAAAAACTGAATTTATATTTAAAATATTCTTACACATGTAACTGTATACCTCTAAAGTACATTTGAATGAAAAAAAATACACTTTGAAATACGCTGTCCACATCATTGAAAAGTATATTAAGGTATCAACTATATATAATAAATATATTTCAGTTATATGTTTTATGGCAAATTTAAATATACTAAATGGCAATAATGTACTGTATATATTTCAAAATATAATGCAATATACTTCAACATACTGCTACACTTATATTTTTAAGTATATGTTAAAATACATTTTGCTATAAAAATATATTTTATTAAATTATATATATATATATATATATATATATATATATATATATATATATATATATATATATATATATGTAAGGGACGCCACCTCGATAGCTAGTTCAATCACCTATCCTCCAATCCATAACTGACACATCGCATACTGCATTAGGGCGATGACTTCTGGCATTGTGACTCCACCCCTTCCTGGATGGCTGGCTTCTGACTGACCCTGGAATGAACTGCCAAACCATCCAGTACGAGGCACACTGTTCCTGTTATACAGCGACCTCACAGGTCAGGAGGGAGATTGTTGACTAGGATTCATTCGCTTTCTGTCACAGCATTCTAACTTCCTTGAATATTTTAAGCAGTTCTGTGTAATAAATGTGCAGTGGTATATCCTCCAACAACAAAAAGAAAAATCAACCTTAACATTGAAGGCACCAGACAAACTGATGTGGGCACTAGTGAAAATGTTTGTTTACTTTTGGCTGCAAGGAAAAACTTTTTAGTGAATTAGTGTATTTTCTTCAAAAATCCCACTGAACAGCTTTATTGCAAAAGTTGAAAACAAGTGGTTTATTTACCAGGGATTTCTTGTTTCTGTGAACACCCAATTAAACTTAAAGGCCTTCACTAGACAATTTAGTCCCAAATAAGATTTGAACCCTGTGACAAGGGTGTTCTGTTACTGTGTGGGTATCTGCTGAGAAACAAGAGACACAGAGGGTTTGATGTTAAACTCTGCACAGGCGTCCAGGTTTTATTAAAGATCACAGGCAGTTGCCGTATTAAGTGGCAGCCAATAAGGTTCCGGCAATGGTAGCCCTAGTGCAGGAGGACATACACAAGTGTACATAAAAATAAATACAAAAAGGCAAAACAAAACACAGTGGCAAAAAAATAAATAAATAACAAAAGCTGGCCAAACAACAGCCAAGCGTTGATCCCACTCCAGAAACCTTCTCCCTAACACACTCTAAATACACTTGGGTTGGATTAAAATCTCCTAAATGAAACCCTGTGCTTGAAGGTAGTACTTACGACCCAGGTTTCACACATGGAGATCGCGTACTTGTTTCTCTACCCCTGGATAAGGCACACACAGTCGGGAGCCTTCAGCCAATCCGTCTCAGGCTTGCAAAAGAACAAAAAAACTGGCTTTTCAGCCCCTCTTTCAAGGCATGTGGGCAGGGTTAATTGATAATCAATTAGTCAATTAACACCTGGCCACATGTTGCACATCAAGTTTTAATTAGGCAGGGACGAAAGTCTAACCTCCCAGCCCTGCCATATCTCACACACTTTATTTTACATTTTTTATTTAATTGTACTTATAATCAAACAAAACCATATTATTTACAAGGGCAAGCATCAGCCCTGCCACAAACCCCTAACACTAAAATACATATTAGTAAAGAGAAAATGAATCAACCAGGGATGTTGACGATCGTATTTTCCTTCATGGCATGGCAAGAAATGTTGTGGGAAGCAAGGATAAAGAATCTTTTGGAATAGATCCCACCACCACTGTGCTTAAAAACACTGGCTCTCATTTGAGCGCTACGGAGCACAACCGCGGTTAGTCATTTGCTTAGATATGTACATGCAGGATTAGACATAGCATGTCACCCAAAATAGCCTTACCGCTAATTTTAAGCTGGTTCCTATGGTACTAGGAATAATTTAGAAATTATCTCCAGTCTGCTATGGAATCAGTGCCCCTCATTAAACCTTAATGCAGCTCTTGTGATTTTTTTTGTTGTTGTTTGACTGTTTGTTTAAGGCAGTGGTGGGCAACCCATGGCTACCTTGCCAAGCTTATACTATAAAAAAACAGAGCGTTGGGTGTGCAATAGAGAGCCACATCCTCTGCAGCGCTGATGTGGAACAGATCTGTGCAGAAAAACAAGCTGTGGTAAGCAGGAATTAAACATTGTAACCTTTCAGTGGAAGTTCACGTGCTTCTGCCCTAGTCCCAGGATAATTTATGCAGCAAAGGGAGGGTCTCTTTTTATCTATGTGATTCTGACGGTCTAGCTTTACTATACCAAACCACTGTAAAAAAAAAAAAAAAAAATGTATTCAAGATTTTAAGACCCACGCTTGTCAACATAATGGAGCGATTATAAACAGCGTAACACAAAAATATCCTGGACTGATGTTATATTTTCTTAACTTTTTGGTGGAAATTAAGTTATAATATTCTGCTTTCTTATCAATTAGAGCAAGTGCCGGTCAGATTATTAAATTATAATAATATCATACAATGCTGTGTCTTTCCTTTACCCAGTCCCTTATTTTACAAAGCATTTCAAACAATATCATAAAAATAAGATGTGTACTATATTTTGTAAATATTTATTACTTGTTATTAAAATTAATTAAACCAAATAAATCAATTATTTTGTAAGAAGGTTAAACCTTGAAGATATTGTATTTTTAGAAAAACATTGGTTATCTTTAAAACTGTGCAAGTCTCACCGTGTGATGGGCTGCTGGAAGGTCTGTTGCTAGGAGATGGTTGTTGTTAGTAAGTTTCATTTGTACAACACTTCTACTACTGTGAAATTGGGAAGAGAAGAGGTTTGACTTATTGATAGCAAAGAGAGTTTAATATCTTTTTATATCTTATATCTCGAATTGAATTTGAGATATCTTGAATTGACTTCCTGTGAGAATGCTCTCTGTTTTGAATGGACTTCCAGACCATTTCAAGGTATATCAAACTAGACAGGAAGTCAATTTGAGATATCTCAAACTGGACAGGAAGTTTTGAGATTTGAGATATCTCGAATTGAATTTGAGATATTTTGAAATCAGTGTTAATTTGAGATATCTCAAAATGCATTTGAGATATCAAATTTAAAGTTCCAATTACAAATAACTCAAAATGGAGCTTTAAATGAGATATCTCAAATTAATTTTGAGATATCTCAAATTCAATTTGAGATATTTCAAATTTAATTTGTGATATCTCAAATTGACTTCCTATCTAGTTTGAGATATCTTGAAATGGGCCAGAAGTCCATTCAAAACATAGAGCATTTTCACAGGAAGTCAATTTGAGATATCTCAAACTAGACAGGAAGTCAATTTGAAATATCTCAAATTCAATTTGAGATATCTCAAACAGGACAGGAAGTCAATTTGTGATATCTCAGATTGAATTTGAGATATCTCGAAATTAGTTTGAGATATCTTGAAATCGAGTTAGTTTGAGATATCTGCAGTTCAAGTTAAGATATCTTGAAATGCATTTTGAGATATCTCTAAATGATAATTTGGCTTGCCATACTGTGTATGCATTTCTTGGTTTAGACACATGCTTAACAAATCTCATTACCAAGCACAGCCATATCCTGACCCACGTCCATTTGTCATAAAATGCAGAAAGACAGTTAAGGAGCACATAAGAAAACATGTTTTCTTTTTATATAGGTTTAGTACACAAGCCTCAAAGACTGCACAAAGAGACTTACATGATGCCCTTTATGTAAATATATTTTTTTTTTCAAAAACATGACTGTAAGTGGTCTACAAGAATTAGGCCAATATATCAAACACAAAAGTAAAGACTCCAGTACATTCCGAAAGGAGGCTGGGTGGCTCCAGCTACAATTAGGGATATCATCCACACTTTATTCTGCAATTCATGACTGACTACTTAAGTCTTTTTTCAGCCAATGAAGGCCTGATGTGTTGTTCCAGTTATCTTTCATTGTTATAGTTTAGTTGTACCCATCTGTGCAGCACACATTACAAGCATGGCAGTATTTCTGCTCAATCGGATGCAATGAAACATCACCTGTACATCAGGGGCTCACCACAATATTTCCTCTTTGGCCTCAAGCAGTCGTCACAGTGGGCCATCCCAACACCATAGTGGTCAGCACAGGTGCTGCCCAATTATTAAGTCGTGGATAAATAAGCACTCTCTGGCTCAGACTAGCCACCTGTGTAAGGCTGTAGGAAGCTTGTCTGTTCATAAAATAATCGCAATGTGGAGCACTAGTATCTCTAGAGTCAGATACAAATACAGACAGGCCTGTAGCAGCTGGGCAGCATGGGAACTTCAAAAGAAATAGATAGTGAGAGAGAAAGAAAGGTGTGCACATTACAAGGCTGTATTAGACTTATGTCTAAGAATATATATATATATATTGTAACACAGCAGGGAAGGGGTTAATATACTCCCTGCATAAAACATGTGCGTATGCACTTTTGGTTCAATTGTTTAATAATTTGCTAATTGTTTAATTATCACCCGCACCTGGTAACTATTGTAAATTAATGCCAGGTGCAGGGTATTTAAGACGTGCAGCCTGTCTGTACGGGGCTGCTGAGTAGAAGGAGGCAGATAGTGTGCTCTGTCTCCGAGCAGTCGTACTGAAAGTGCTGTGTCAAACCTGTGTGGGGTTTTTGTGTGACAGGTAAACAGCCGTCCTGCGAGTTAGTCAGGGACTTACCTGTGTAGTTAGCGCTCCAAAACAGAGCTAGGTGTTTATTTTTGTTTGTGTTATTTGTGTATTAAAAATAGCGCATTAGCGCTTAAACTCCATTTCTTGTGTCCTGGGTCTGCTTTTAAAGGGGCAAACCGTGAGTGCCGGCCAGTTACAATATATATATATATATATATATATATATATATATATATATATATATATATATATATATATATACTGCTGTGCAAAAGTCTTAGACATGTTGCATTTTTCTACTCTGATGAATTACGAGCATCAACAATTTACTCAAAGCCTCCACTAGTGTTTTCTACTATTATAACAATCTTGACTTGCATGAAGAAGGAAAAACATTGAGTGAAATAGCTCGCATCACTCAATTTTCACGGTGTGGTATCCGAAGCATAATCAACAAGTACAGATAAACATCATCTGTAATTGACAAACCCAGGACTCGAAGACCCAAAAAGCTGTCTAACAAGGATAAGCAATACTTGAAGATATATCCTTAAGGAATAGAAAGAAGACAAGCGTTGAATTGACAACAGAACTGGCAGAAGGCACGGGTGTCGTTGTCCATCAAATCAACAATACGAAGGTTACTCTTGAAATCAGGACTTAAAGGATGTGTTGCAGTAAGAATACCTCTGTTAAGAAAGGGGAACAATACTAAAAGGCTAAAATATGCACAAGAACACAGAAAGTGGACTACGGAACAATGGTCAAAGGTGCTTTGGACTTGTGATGGGGGTTGCAGTGACCTGGGATAAAAAAAAATAATAATTGGGCATTCAAAATTGTGGAGGAAACCAGAGTAAAAACCATTGGCGACGACTAAGTTTATAAAAAAAAAGAAAGGAAA
>JAGXEW010000418.1:0-123424 GCA_030684275.1 Acipenser oxyrinchus oxyrinchus
TCTTTAATGTGCCTAAAATGACAGGATAAAAGATATAACATTTTTAATCACAAACAAAAAGTCATGTAGTAGAGGATTAATTACCAGGCTTACCATCTAATGTATTTTTTTTCAATTCATTGATTGCATTTGTATATATTGCACACATGGTTCAGATTATGCTTGGCAACCTGTGGTATGCAAGGAATTCAATTGCAAAAAAGAAAATAGATTAACAGACATGTTTAATGTGCCGTACTGACTGTCATCCTAAATTCTGGGCTCCATTCCAGCTGAAAGAAGAGTGGCTGAAAATGATTCCATTCTGAATTACATTATGACAGCATGTAACACGAAATGTATTGAAACACTTAAACAAATGTCCTAAACTGTCCACCTTTTAGCTGAAACAAATGATAGGAATGAGTCCAGTATCCCACAATAAACAGATGTGATTGCATTCGGTTGTTCTGATGCTTGAATAAAACTTTTTTCAATACAACTTTGTGCCAAGGCTCATGTTTGTGATGTCAGGCTAAGAACATTGTGAATCAGGCAGTGTTGAATATATATATATACAGTACTGTGCAAAAGTTTTAGGCAGGTGTGAAAAAATGCTGTAAAGTAAGAATGCTTTCAAAAATAGACATGTTAATAGATTATATTTATCAATTAACTAAATGCAAAGTGAGTGAACAGAAGAAAAATCTAAATCAAATCCATATTTGGTGTGACCACCCTTTGCCTTCAAAACAGAATCAGGCATCAATTCTTCTAGGTACACTTGCACACAGTTTTTGAAGGAACTCGGCAGGTAGGTTGGCCCAAACATCTTGGAGAACTAACCACAGTTCTTCTGTGGATTCAGGCAGCCTCAGTTGCTTCTCTCTCTTTATGTAATCCCAGACAGACTCGATGATGTTGAGATCAGGGCTCTGTGGGGGCCATACCATCACTTCCAGGACTCCTTGTTCTTCTTTATGCTGAAGATAGTTCTTAATGACTTTCGCTGTATGTTTGGGGTCGTTGTCATACTGCAGAATAAATTTAGGCCAATCAGATGCCTCCTGATGGTATTGCATGATGGATAAGTATCTGCCTGTACTTCTCAGCATTGAGGAGACCATTAATTCTGACCAAATCCCCAACTCCATTTGCAGAAATGCAGCCCCAAACTTGCAAGGAACCTCCACCATGCTTCACTGTTGCCTGCAGACACTCATTCGTGTACGCTCTCCAGCCCTTCGGCGAACAAACTGCCTTCTGCTACAGCCAAATATTTCAAATTTTGACTCATCAGTCCAGAGCACCTGCTGCCATTTTTCTCCACCCCAGTTCCGTGTTTTCGTGCATAGTTGAGTCGCTTGGCCTTGTTTCCACGTCGGAGGTATGGCTTTTTGGCCGCAAGTCTTCCATGAAGACCACTTCTGACCAGACTTCTCCGGACAGTAGATGGGTGTACCAGGGTCCCACTGTTTTCTGCCAGTTCTGAGCTGATGGCACTGCTGGACATCTTCCGATTGCGAAGGGAAGTAAGCATGATGTGTCTTTCATCTGCTGCAGTAAGTTTCCTTGGCCGACCACTGCGCTCACGGTCCTCAACGTTGCCCGTTTCTTTGTGCTTCTTCAAAGAGCTTGGACAGCACATCTGGAACCCCTGTCTGCCTTGAAATTTCTGCCTGGGAGAGACCTTGCTGATGCAGTATAACTACCTTGTGTCTTGTTGCTGTGCTCAGTCTTGCCATGGTGTAAGACTTTTGACAGTAAACTGTCTTCAGCAACCTCACCTTGTTAGCTGAGTTTGGCTGTTCCTCACCCAGTTTTATTCCTCCTACACAGCTGTTTCTGTTTCAGTTAATGATTGTGTTTCAACCTACAAATTGAATTGATGATCATTAGCAACTGTTTGGTATAATTGTTTAATCATACACCTGACTATATGCCTACAAAATCCCTGACTTTGTGCAAGTGTACCTAGAAGAACTGATGCTGTTTTGAAGGCAAAGGGTGGTCGCACCAAATATGGATTTGATTTAGATTTTTCTTCTGTTCACTCACTTTGCATTTAGTTAATTGATAAATATAATCTATTAACATGTCTATTTTTGAAAGCATTCTTACTTTACAGCATTTTTTCACACCTGCCTAAAACTTTTGCACAGTACTGTATATGTTTGTGATGTCAGGCTAAGAACATTGTGAATCAGGCAGTGGGGATTATTTATATATATACAGAATATGTTTGTGATGTCAGGCTAAGAACATTGTGAATCAGGCAGTGAATATATGTATCACATCACAGTGAAGAGTAAAAACACCAGTCTGGAGGAAACCTCTGATGGACCAAAAAACAAATTGACTAAAAAACATTTTATTAACCGAGTTCCATAATGCGTATATCCAGGTGTAGGAAATGTACTTTATGTTTTGAAAGCACTTTCCATTACAGGGCACACATTCCCTAGTAAATACAGAGTTACAGTTTGAAAACCACAGTGTAATCATGATGTGGCCATTGTTTTAATCATTATTTGGAAACTACTGAACCTTTTAATGACTTTCTTTCATACTGTATTATGTATACATGATATATTACAGAGCAGTAACAGCCGTGTAATAAGATCTTCTGTACAATGATGGCATGTGCCATGCTTTTACCATGTAATAGCACATTTCCATGTACTGTATTTATATACTTATTCCACCAGTACTTACAATGTAAGAGATCACATTTTCAGCACCCCAGTTATTACCATATTATTAAATGGTTATTTATGCCCAGTCATTCAAATTTTCTCATAAAACCCTTCATATTATCACTGAAATGAACTCACAATGTGGTATATGGTTACCATTACTTCTGCTGATGTCCCCTGGAACTCAGAACTAACCTGCTACCCATTCTGACATACAAATGAAACACAAATGATACTAAAATAATGACCTTACAGTTACTTTATTTACTTTATAGTTATCTCAAAATATATTTGCTGTCAGTTTTGCTAAAGCCTCCACATTTTGTTAAATGACAGATAGTGATAGTTGCCTCTCAGTGCATGAACGTGTTAAAAAGCGTTCGTATTTTTATGTATTGATGTTTTAAGACATGTTTTAAAATAGAGAGATTCAGATAGATAGACCATCCAGAAAAGACAGCCAGTCAAATTAATTCTTTTTCTTGGGATATACAGTGCTGCAACCAATGAGATGTTGTATTGTACAATAGTATTGTAAACAAAATGCTACTTTTTCATAAAATGTATTATACCTACATCACATTTAGTCCCTAAAATCCTAATATTTGATGTAAGATTGTAGAAACTTTTAACCACCCAGCTGCTTATCCCGTGATTTCCACATGGAGTGCTTGCAAGTCCAAATTTGTCACTCCCACGAGAATAGGGTGCAGGCGATTTATATGTGCATCTGCAAAGTTTCACATGCCTTTTAAAATGCTTCAATGAGAAATTAAGAACACTGTATTGTAAAAGTGTATGCAGTTTTGTTTTTACTGGCAGGTGGCAGCAGTCCCTAAGAAATGTGCTTGACAGACGGGTCATCTGTATATACACAGCTGAGAGTGAAAATTGATGTTGTGTATCTACAGAGAATAAAATGAGGAGATGTCTTTATTTATTTGTTGGTGTCACAGGTTGTAAGGAAGCCTTGTCAGGTTTGGTACTGGTCAAAATGACCTATTCATTTATTGTATCTACACTTCACAGATAATAATGCATATAAGAGCGCTTATACACCTGTGCCTGAAACTGGGAAGATACTGTATATGACGTGATTGAAAATGTGTGACTCAAGTTTTCTGATGTATATGTGCTAGATAAAGATGTTAGCATTGATGGGAGTTTGAAGGGCATCTGCTTTGAAATCTATCACACAAAAAATCTAAAGAGTGATATGCCTGCACAAGTATTATAATGTTATTATAATGCTGCCATTGTAAAACAATATGTTATTTATACTTATATAATTCTGCCATTGAAAAAAAAATTATGTTATGTTGTGATCTGTATTATAATGCTACAACTGTAAACACAGTGTTGTTATTTTGTTATTTGAGTTCTACTGAAATACTATATTATTTATCATAATCACAATGTAAAAGTGTGTATTTAAAAACATATAGCAAAAATTGTTTTGAAAACTCTCCCAATTGCTTATTTGAGGGTAAGAATGAAAAATCTGCACAAAAAAGAGCATTTTTAACATGAAATTGCCTAAATAAATGGGCAGCTGGGTGGTTAAGCTGCTGGATGTGCCTGTGCCTATGTGGAAATCTTTTCATTGGTTTTGGGGGTTTACATGCTCTAGACTTACACCAGGCCACTTTGACTTTTCCACTTCGAATTATGCAACCCATGGAGTAGCTCACACATCCTAATTTCATGTGCCCAGTATGCCACCAAAGAATGAGATACCCTGGATAAGTATACATTTTTTAAACTGCACAAAATACGAATTTTTGAAATGGGTAACATAACATTGACCTTCAATGTTTTGTTATCCATAATCCTCCTGCAATCTGAGGAAATGTCACTGTATGTAGTAAAAGTCACTTGTTTTTCACAATATTTGGACCTGTGAATCTGAAAGCTTTAGCTCCACTGTTAAAAGGACAGTAGTTCTGAATTGGTCCGAGTAGTCCGAGTTGAAAAATACCAGGTATGTGCACCTTTATATAGCTTTTAGGCACTTTCATGCCCTAGACTGACACCAGATATATGTTGGCCATGCTCCAGATGGTCAAGAAGTGGTTGTAATTTGAAGAGCCTGTCAAATTGAGGGTGGCCCCTCAGGGAGCCTTAGAATTGTCATTGTAATCTAGAAACTTTAAGATTGGGGGAAAATTGGGGCAGCATGAATTGGGTTGGTGACCAAAATAAATCAATTTTAGGTTTATCCCTAGTCCCATAAGAAGCGATAAGCCCCATAACTTTTCATTTTGAAAACATTAGTGGGGACCCACTTGCTTACCCCATGTGGCCCCAGGTTGTTCCCATGCTATGCCAGATATTGTTGGGCATACATATTGGTTTGGGTTACCAAATATTCAAAAATGTCTACAGTGATGAACAACTGAAAAGTGAATTGGGGTAAACCCAGGGTATTTGAGTCTGGATGAGGTTAGGGGATCCAGTGGTAGAATGGCTTAAATCTACCACCCTTCGGTCCAGGCCCACCTACTGTACTGGGTTCAGGCAGGGGCTCAGGCTCAGTTTCCATAGGCTCCTCTTCCTGATCACTGCTGATCTTCTCACTGGAGGGAGTGACACTGTCATATTCACTGTCAGAGTCATGTGTCACAAAATCAGAGCCAGACTTGATTAGGAGGTTAGCAACAGCATCTGCACTGAACTGCCTTCTTGACATTTTATCCCCAAAATAACCTCCACTGCCCAGGACAAATACAATTACAAACACAAAAATGCAATACTAAAATCAGATCCTATTCAATTACAACATGTGTTGTGAGGGGAGAGGAGATAATTCAATAAAAAAAAACACAAATACATTTTAAAGCCAAGTCATGTAAAAAAATCAGAATTGTGAATTGCAATATAAAATATATTTTATATAATATAAAGTTTTTTTAAATGGCGCAGAAGAAAAATAAAATCAAACAAATAATTGCAAATTGTTTATGTGAACAGAAACGAAAATCTACACACAGATTGTTTTAAATTAATTCTGGATGTATTACAGCACTAGGCAGCGTTAGCATTCAAGAAGGCTCTAAATTAAATATTTTATCTGTGTAACATAATGAAATTGAAACCATCGACCCATATTATCTGTAAGAACTTCTCAATGAGCGACCTGAGTGAAATAACGACAGTCCAGCATTTTGTTTTTTCATAAAAACATTGCACTGAGCAAGCGCTTTTAAGGACGCTCCCGATACATCCAATAGCAGTCAGGGCATTTTTCTGTGTATATTTTGAGCTATTTTTGAGTTTTATGCAGATACCCCCCACCAAAAAAATTGGAGGCATTCACTTTTTATATACTGTATGACATGATTGTTTTCAGTTACTTTCCAAAATTGCGTTTTTTTCTGTCACAATATGTCTAGTAACTCGACAGTACTTGCACACTTGTATCTTCTTTCCTTTGCTGTCTTCACAACGAAATCCTCATGGTCACGGGCACATTTTTCTGGGGTTTTTCTGTATCTTGGCATTTGTTTACATTTGGCATGTACTGTAATATAGCTTTAAATCTCAAGAGCAAGAACAATCCTCCATTTCTAACTGTAATCTCATTTTAAATCTCACAAGCATGTTGGAATTTGCTGTCACTTAGCGGTTCGGACGGTTTTAAAGTATTCAGAACGAATCAATGTTAGATACCAGTCAGGAAGGAGGGGCATTGACTAACTGCACTGGGAAATCAGAAGCCCTAAATGTAATGTATATCATTCATGTTACCTATATTAAAGGCCAATGGTTAGTGGCTTAATAGCACGTAACAAACAAAACCCTTGATTTCAATGCTGTCTCTTCCAGTTGTGCTATGTTTACAAATTGCAATGAGTTTCAGCTTTAGGAAAACATAATCCCCCTAAGAATTTAACAAGAGGTTAAAATGTGTTGTGAAACTTTTCTCTCTGCAGCTGTTCTGAAATTTCTTGTTGCCTTTCCAACCTCGAGATTAAATAATTGCTTGTCGTATTGTAGTAAGCCCTGAATGGCATGCTTACCACACCTTGAGGAAATGGGGCTAGACCTTTGGCGCCCTCTAGTGGGTGGCAATGTATCCCACCACTTTCCATCTGCCACTGGTACTGACTGAAAGCGATTTGAACTCAGTTTGTGGTTGGCAGAACTCGATCTTGCTAAGGAAGTGAAGAGGCAGTTTTAAATCTCACACTGCAAAAAAAAAAAAAATATTGAGAGCTGTGAATATTGATTCTGTTTGGGAAATATTGAAAGTTGGTGAATTTATTTATAAATAGCACTTATACAGAAATGTGATACTGTGACACGCTGAATGGTGTGGTGCAGTAGAAAGTGAATGTCCAGACTGAATTCTCCCAATAACAAAAAGGTTTTAATAATTAACAAACAAAAGATCATAAAATAAACTCTCTTCTAATCTGATAAAGCTCTGACATGTTCCAACCGCCCTGAATAATGATCTAAATGGCATGACAAATCCTGTCAGTCTCATATCTCTCTTACAGCTCGGTATGATGAACCATATTAGTGGTAATTAGACTGTATCACTTGAGGATAACTACAGCATGTCTACAAACTTGTAGACAGTTTCTCAGTAACTTATGTTTTCAAGAACGAAACAATGAAACACATCATCTTCACCATATCAATAATAATTGTCAGGGGTTCAGCACCTGGGTTCCTTAATTTAATATCCATGGTTTAGAAATATGATTTGAATACTAGTTTCATTTCAGTTATTTATATTTGATGCATACATTTTTTGTATAATTAATCTTTGTGCATAATACAGTATAATAACTGACTTTTTCTCCACAGTAGTGTAGTGTAAGATATCCCCTATTTGAGATTTTTCAGTTTGTAATTTTGTAATAATTTGTGGTGTGGCAGGATAGTGTCAGGGCCAAGAACTATTTTTTTTCTTTTTTTCTTGCTTGCAAATATGGTAGCCCAGATGATTCATAAAGATATTTGCAATGATTGAAGGCATTTTATGTCAAATTTAACCCTGTCGAGTCTCCCCTCACCTCCTTTTTTTTGTTCTAATACAGATACTATTGAAGGAGAAATGTTTTTAATGGGAAATTGATTAAATGGGAACAAGTTACAGAATCTTGTTTTAAAAAAATACAAAATATGATGAATGACTGATTTAAAGGAAATGTTTTAAGCATTTTTTTGACAATACATTTTTTGACAATAAATTCCCTTATAAAACTAACTAAAAACCTTAATTATTTATTTATTTATTATTTTAATATATTTAATATTTAAACCTATTATTATTATTTTTATTGTAGCCATGGTGATTTTTGACTTTGTTGTCTTCATGATTAGGGTAAACAAAGTATTCTTTTTAATAAAATAATACCAGTGGTCTAAATAGATACTAGATATCTGCATTCTCTTCAATGAACTAGAGAAGCTCTCAATCTGTGTTCTCAATTGCCATATCAAATGAATACATTCATGCGTTATATAGATACATTTATGAATACATGATATCTTTATTTTGTTATAACATTCGTGGTGAAATAAGGTCTGCTCTGTACAAATCAGCAGCTGGGCATGTCTGATAGCCACAGGAAGCATCTTGCTAATCATTCACAAAGGCAGTACTCTATTTGAATCTGTGAGCAAACACAGTAGGAGATGGCGTTACTGCCAGGGTACCCAATCCTCTGTGCATTTACATTTGTATGTCTTATTCTCTCTATTAAATAGCTGTTATGAACCTGCCTTCAAATACAGTTTCAAAGTCTTTAATAATTCAATTCAGAGCATTCCTATTACATGGAAAGTGGGGTTTTAATAGGCTGGAGAAATCATTTCAGCATTGCCTTTAGTGCCTTCCATAATTGGCTAGAGGATACTCAAGGCTGGAGGAAATCAACTAACAATACGCCCCTTCCAAAAGATCAGGGATTTAAATGAAGCTTCAACAGGCAACTTAAATCAAGCTGGATTAGACTGTTGCGTGGGTTTGCTAAATAAAACTGAACACTGTTGTTGGTTATTGGTCACCTAGTTATTGAATATCTCTTGTATAAAGGGATGGGAGAAAGTGGATTTCACACATTTTAAAGCTTTCAATATATACTTAATACATGTGTTTAGGAAATCCTTACTTAAAATGCAGGGCTATTCATTATTCAGTACGTATCTCAATATTTTTAAAAAGACTTGTCATAGGAAATGTGTATTTGTGTTTTTAGCTTGTAGCTGTGGTTGTTAAGATTATTGGATTTAACATCCAAACATTTTTATTAAAGATTTTATCTTTCTTGTTTCTTGGCACTCAGCCTTGCCTTCAGGGCACTTGGTGCTCCCTTGAATTTAAAATGACATCAGCCAGCGCTGAGGGAGGGGCAGGGAGCCAGTCCGACTGAGGTGATGCGAGTGCATCCAGGAGGAGATAGCAGACAGACAGGTAGAGATACGGGAGGGATGGTGGAGTCAGAGGTGGGGAGGAAAGGAAAATCTGAGCATCATCAGCATAGGAATGGTATGAGAAACCGTAGGATGTTTATTTTTTATCTCCTGTCAATCAAATGTTTTCAGGTGTATTTCAAGATCCCAGCCTGAAACTTTGCATAGCTTTACAATCACGTAACTGGTGGAGACCCAGGCTTCTCCAGTCATTGCTGCACAGTGGAGTCATTAGCAATTGCTGAATAAAACGTTTGGATTCATTTTTAGTCTGATGTTAAATGAAAGACTTCTGAGTAGTAAGGATGGTGATCAAAGCACAGGACATATCACAGTAGTGATGTCTTTGTGCGGATCTGATGAACCAACATTAAAGCCATGAACATTACCCAAGAAGTGGTAGCTGTGAGTAAATGAATCACTGCTGCTACTGGCTGTCTGTACAGACTGCTCCCCTCAGGATTATGAAAGCCACCACTCTCATGCGACTCCAAGTTAAAACTGTGCAGTTCTGCCTTAACAGAAACACATGAAAATGGATAAGAATTGTATTTCAGGGAGGCTAACCAGATAAATAACTACATGAAAATTGATAATTGTATTTCAGGAGGTTAACCAGATAAATAACCACATGGAAATTGATAATTGTATTTCAGGAGGTTAACCAGATAAATAACCACATGAAAATGGATAAGAATTGCATTTCAGGGAGGCTAACCAGATAAATAACCACATGGAAATTGATAATTGCATTTCAGGGAGGCTAACTAGATAAATAACCACATGAAAATTGAACCGAGTTTTGTGAGCATGTCATCATTTTGTTGTTTCTATTATCGCAGGGTAACATACCTTGCTTCTTGAATTATTAAACATGCTTTATTATAAAATGCACTCTGTTAAATTATGAATATATTTGCACGTTATTGTGAAGAAAAATCTGAGCCGTATTCTTGTGAAATGTATCCAAACATTATTTATTTACAGAGAGAAATGTTCTGCTTTAGGGCTTTCCAAAATAAAGAAACAACACTGTTACAATCAGCAGAGAAAGAAAAGTGGGGAAAACTGCCAGACCAAGCCTACGCTAACAGTTCAGTGCCCAAGCTTATGCAATATCTGAACTCTCTTTCTGAGTCTGCCTGCAAAAGTGTAGTGCATTAGTGGTTTTGACTTCTAATATTACTTAACCCATTGTTCCACTACCTTTGAACCCGGTCCTCAAGAGGAGTTAAAGGCTTTCCCACTGCATTATCCCACTATGCCACCAAGCTTCCTCTACAATCATGATCTGAAATGTCTTGGTAATATCTGGCTTATGTTACTAAGCAACCATGGAGCTCATACAGCACAAGTAAAATGGCAAATTGTAGTCGACTCAAAATCAATCAGTTTTACTTTCTAGTTACCTTTTATAATTGATAAATGTGTAATGATTGCAGCAATTGTGGTTAGTTTTTATTGCAGTCAGGCAGTCGTTTTTATTATATTTTTATAACCTGTTGTCAATTATTTTATTTTTTTACTATGACTTCAAAAGCTGCTTTTGAGTTCTAGTTGCCTGTCAGAGCTTCATGTAATGTAGGCTACATCACAAAGCATATGTCTTATTCGTAAGCAGCAGCGCCAGCTAATGCACACCAGTGTGTTACCAGATCACTAGATGGCAGTGGCTCTTATCTCAAGAAAGAAACTTTGGCTGATCTAGCCTATGCCAAGTATATACTGTATCTATGGGAAGCAACTAGAACTGAAGAAAAGCTTCTGAACTCAGATCAAAGCACATATATTTCAAACAATATCTGAGTAACTCTAATAGATCCAAAAGCTAAGGCAGTAACGTGAGATTTGAGGCTACTTGTAGTACTCTTTAAGATCACAGATGCATGATTTTGCTTTGGAATTTAAAGCACACCAGGGGAAGCAGCTTGCTTCAGCTTGCTCGACTTTCACAGGTGTTTCATTGTGCAAAGTGAATGCAGATCAATAAATCCCCAGAGAAGTTGATTTACGAAATAGGGCAAATTAACAGATCACATCCAAACACCTGCAGAACTGGACTTATTTTGGAACAGAAACATTTTCATTCCTCAAATTTGCAGGTGTGCAGTTTCCACTGCAAATTGCCCTGTGGAATCCAGAATGTATACATACCCTGCCAGTTTGGGTTCAGTAGTCCTAGTTTGTGTCTCCATTTACAGTGCCATCCACACCTGCCAAATAGAGACATGGATAATGAGGTGCACAGTGTTCTCAATGTAACATCTCTTCTCTATTTATTCTCCAGTGAAAGAGTAAGAAGACTCATTCATGAGGGTTAAGAGTGAGCTGCTGTCACCCCTTGAAGGTTGAAGCAGGACAAGAATCAGAACAACAATCTGAACGATCCTGAAAGTCCCATGAGGAGAATGGGCTCTTCCACAGTAAAGGGGACAGGTGTTCATTGGGGAGTTCGAGACAAAAACCTGAACTGTCCCAGGCTGTCCCGGTGAACCTAAAGCTATATGGTCTCTTACCCAGTTGTGACTGAAATATTGACCTAAAGTCGCCAAAACGGATTCACGAAAGGGTAGTTTCCTAAATCAATATTAGCTTTGTTTAAAAATCCAGCAGGAATGGTTGGAAGCCATGAGTTTGAAATCACTGAATCAGAAGTTCACAAATCATGTTTAACTGAGCTTGGGTAAAAGGTTTTTATTAGACATGGCCATTTATTCAGGGTAATTAACTCTTAATTATATATTGATGGCTCTTGAACACAGTCCTTCATGAGGTAATTAGCCAGTTTATTTTGGGGATTTCAGTTGTACTGTACTTATGATTGAAAAGGACTGCATGCATTTCCTTTAAAAGCTCTTAATGCTGGATAGGTAGAGCAATCTCTGAAATGTACAGAAAGACAGGCAGCACCATCTATTGATCATACTCTCAGTCGTGTGTGTGCAATGTTAAAGGCAATCAAGGGTTTGCAATCCATGTTCTTAATTTAGCACCAGCAATATTATCACTGATCCCCTTTTCATCTGTTAACATCATTGTGTTTTATAATTCAATTTAGAATATGCAGATATTTCACAACACTGTAGATGAAAAGTTGCCACTGCTTCCTGGTACCTAATCAATTCATGTGTTGTAATACCAACTCACTCCAATTGTCATGCAGCAAAGATACCATTAATACATGCCTTGAATTAATGCAAAAAATACGAGTGAATAACCAAATAACCAAGTAATAATGTTAATGAAGATAAGGGTTATGGTTAGCTCTCCTTTAAGAGATCCTACTGCAGATAATTTCTCGACTAATATCCTCTCTCTGCACCTGTGTTGTCTGAAGTGCAAGATGGAAACCATTTCAAGCTACTTAGCCTGTAAAGCAAAAGCAAAGTCACAGATGCTTATCCGCTTTTAGGAAGGGCATATGATCCTAACTTTGGCACAAGACACCACAGTTCTTTTAAATGCCAAAGTCTGTCAACTGTTGCCATCGTCCATCTGCCTCTGAGAGGGACCAGACCAGACCATCTGTGAATGTATTGTAAGCGCTAACACAGACACATGCAGCAGGTGAGACAAGCCTGTGGCAAGGCCGTGGCAGTCTTCAGGAATGAATGTTCATCTGTGCATACAAACCGTAGTGCTGTATCCTGACATGCTCGCCTCACATTGTAAACAGGCTTGCTTACTGCCAGCCTGTTTGTTTTAAGCTCCTGTGAGGTGCCTCTCCCACTGCACACTGGTATTGGCTTCTGCCCCTTCTATTTAAATGACGGTATGAGCCGTCACTGGCTTGGCTTCATGGAGCTAAGGCTCTGCAAAGGGCTGCTGGAGCATCTGCTCGGCTGAAAAGAGGAACAGGTTGCAACACCAGAGGCTTTCCAATGACGAGTGTAATGCTTCATGTCCACATTAAGCCATTACTGTAATAATGACTGTGGTTATCTCAGAAGACCAGGGAATTGAGAGGTATCATTTTATGCATTGATGAGAAAGACACATTATCTCCCTGGCTGAGAATACAATTGGCATCAATGCGGTTCCAGTATGGGGCACACAGATAGTAATCTAAGCACCACCTGAGAAAGGGATTAGAGCATATGCTTTAATGAATTACTGTAATGAGCTTTTCAAACTGTGCTTGTGTTACCAATTTCTTAGACTTTTGTATCTCTTAATGGGATATTTAAATGCCGGGTGTTTCAGGATATTGGCCGTTTTTGCTTTTTAGATTTTCTGATAGCTAATCCAAATGGATAAATAATAGAGCCTTCCCACCTATAACCAAGTCTGTCATTCTGTTCTGAAAAGAAGGCTTATACAGGCAGCCAGTACAGTCTTTTATAAGCTTAGCATACATCATCTGCTTGATGATTTTGTAATTATTTCCTTAGCAGAGTATTCCCAAACCATGTCCCATTCATGAGAGGAGGTATGATCTGTTTGCTTAATGCTAGAGCCATGTATTGATGTGCTCTCTATGAGTGAAATACTTTATTACTGTAAGTATGCAACAATAGCCTTTTTAAGTCCCTAAAATGTATTATAAAGTAGACCTATTCAGAAAGCACTAGAACCCCGGAGCTAACTTAAGTTGAATTAATGGTGAATTTATGACAGACACTTTATATAAACTGACAACAACTCTGAAATAAGTTAGTTAACAAACATAAAACAGAGACACTTTAAAGTTGCATTCATAGCAATCTAATTGCACATTGCATACTAAATTGTTTATTTCAAATTGAATTCATATTTCATTCATGATACACTTTAAACATGTATTCATTGGAAAATAATCTAAAATCGATTATCTAAAAATAATTCTCCCCTGCATAAAGTCCAATACAATAATGTTTCATGTAAAAGTATTTTTCAATTGAAATGATAAACTTTGTAATCGGAATCTGGCTTCTGCTGTGTTCTCACTCTTCTATATCCCTCCTGTGGAGCAGAATAGAGTCCTACACGAGATGTTATGAAGGAGGTGTACATTTATCTAGACCGAGGCTCTGGATGACAAGTGATTGCCAGGATACAGCCTAGTACAGAATCGATTTATCTTCTCAAACGGGAAGTTCTGCCTCCAGTTAGCTATCCAATCATGTTAATCTTATGTCACTAATAACTACTTATGATAACAACACTAGAACAGTGAACTCTAGTGGAGAAAAATGATAAGTGCTATTTACTCACCAAAATGCAAATGAATGTTACATTTATTACTTAGCTAAAAACATATTGAATTAAGCATCTTATTACACAGTAAACAAAGGGGAGACTGTAAATGTGGACGTTTCTGTCATTAGACAGTCTGTTAGAGTGGTGTTAGAACATGATATTTAACTTGTGTGTGCGTTTTTCTTTTTAAGGATAGGGTTAATAAAAGAGTTTTCTATGACCTTAAACAATACAAAGACAGGTCTGTAAAAGATACTGTGAAGTAGATATACTCTTATTATCAAAGTGTGTGTTGGCAGTGTTAGCCAGCAGTTGCAGGCACAGAAATGTGTAGCCATTTGTTTTTATAATGTTAGGACCTCAACCCAAAATACGCCCCATCTAGATTGGTTTGGGGTTCACTTACATTTTGTAAGAAAATTCACTTAACCCGAACCCAATCTGAAGATCATCCGAAAATACAACCTTACTGAAGCAGCAATGTCACAGTGTGCATCGGTCTTCCAGTTAGAGACATGTATCACATTAGCTGCACAGTACACAACACAGTACCATCATTTTTGCTGTATTCAGAATAAAATAACACATCAAATAGCAACCTAAATATTCTACATTTGTTTAATTCTAACTTAATAAAATGATCTGAATAGTGCAACAATTCTACATTGTTGGAATGTATTTTCTATTGTTTTGGCCAGGTTACAATATTTCAATCAATCAATCAATCAATGTAATTTCATATAGTGCCTTTCATGGCAATGCCATCCCAAAGCGCTTTACAGGAAAAAAAAAAAAAAAAAATACAAAGTACAATGTCATATGTGACAGGGCTGAAGCCATACGATAATGATAATGTAATAAACTGCTAATGCTTTTAAATAATCTGTAAACTTGTAATAAATAATGTGTGGCGATGCCTATAAATGGATTTTAAACTGAAGTGTGTTTTTTTAAACATGTGATGATGTGTTGCATCAGGCTCAAGCACGTTAAGTAAAATACATTTCTCAGCAGTGTCTTAGGGGTGATTGGATAAACCACAGCTGCATTTTTATAGGGAATCTGGCTATCACAACAATTACCCATAGAAAAGTGCTTGATGCAATCCAGGTGGATTCCCCCAGTGCTGTAAAATGCCAATAACAAATCCAGCTGTAGTTTATCCCAGCAGGTTTAAGTTGATCAAATCATCTATGTGGATACAATATTAAAACAGGCATTGGAACACTATGACGAGCACAGTAAGGCATGAACATAAGATGCCTATCACATAGCAATTTCACCCAGTCCAGGTTTTAATATGAGCTTGATTAGCCACAGTGTGTGTGTAGCAAACTTGTATGTGTTGTGTAAAACCAAGAATGCTGTGTGAGCCTTACTCCCATCCCTGGGCAGCAGTCTGTATAGGGAATGCAAGCTGGGTGGAATATTCATTAAGGGCTGCTGCCAGTCCTTTTAAATATACCAGACATTAAAGGCAAAACCCTGAAAATAAATGAACGCACTTGTGCGCATGGTGCATAGACTATATGTGGCCTCAGATTTAATAATAGAGGACAGTGTCATTCATTCTCTCGGACTCTGTCAGTAATAATGATCCTCTGATGACATAGGACATGTGGATTTCTGATCCCTCTGAAACTGAAGCTGACATATGCTTAGAATAGAAAACAAGGTAACTCTGTTTCTGTTCCTCTGCTCCTCTTGAATGATACAGGTTATAAAAAGAGAGCGAGGAAATTATCCTGGAGTGAACTAGCTAAGACTATGGAACATTAGGGAGGCTCAATTTGTATACATAACGTAGGAAATTGATTAGATCACTAATTAAACTCAATTTAAATTTGATGTGTGTCAAGAGTGTCACACAGGTTGGTTGTCTGACTGTACCATAGTCTTCTTCATGTGTTTTAATATACAGCTGTGGCAAAGCAGTTAAGTGGGTACAGGTGCAGGAGTGATGCAGTATGTGATAAAGTAGACAAAGAGAGTTATAATCCAGTTGGAAAGGAATTTTATTGTATCCAGGTCTGGTGACCAAATAATAAGACCCTGGCAATACACAACAATGTGTGCTGCACGTTGTAAATAACAATGGGTTGCAGTCCCAAACAATAAACACAAATATCCGCCCCACAGTAATACTAACACGGTCATCAGTCCTGGGTGCATGCAGCAGTGCTCGTGGTGGGTGATACAGTTTTGTGTTGTGTTTAATGTACTGGACAGGTGCTCAATTGGGTGATCACAATTAGCTACATTGGATATTGCACAGCAGGATGAAACACTTTTTGAACCTGAAATCTCACTCATTCCCATCGTTATAATCAGGGACCATGAGCCTAATTCACAGTAGCGTGTGGGGCCCAGCTATTGGTTCAACAATGTCTAATCCTGCAAACCTTGTACTATTTCTTCATTAATTTTAAAATGGTATATTTTTAGGCAACATGTTTCAAATGTCTCAAACGTGATTTTAAAACATCCTCTCATTCGAAAAGACCTGATTTAAACACCTGCACAATTTGAAACATCTGCACTTCAAGTCCTCATCATGATATCTTGAATACATCATACTAAACATCATACACTGTCACCTCTGCCCATTCTACCCATCCAGATTATGCAGTATGTTGGCAGGGTCGATGGACTTTACTTAAAGATTTCTAGGCAGAAACTGCAGTGGACTGAAACAATTGTTGCAACTTGTTTTGTGAGCAGTCTCTCACTATAGGGGCAACTGGAATAAACATTCCTCAAGTTAATTCCTTGATAATCTTTCTTTGTTCATACTAGGGGTGTGCCGACTAACAAGTACAAACACATATTCATAATAAGTATGGCCATTCCGAGTACGTAATTGTGGCAAAGTGGTTAACAGTGTGCAGGTGCAGGAATGCTATGGTGATCAATAAACAGACAGGCAATGATAATCCAGGTGCATTGGTGGTTTATTTGTACAATCCAAAAGTCTGATGACAAACGGCAGTAAATGATAACAATGATGACAGGCAATACAGCGGCGTGTATTGCTCTGTTGTAATCCACGGGTTGGTCCCGAAATAATAACAGTCCCGATCCTTAACACCCACACGTAACACAAAACACAAACACAAGTCCACAGTGAGTGATTTAGTGCTCGCTGTGCAAATACACTTTATCATAAACAATAGTGCAGTGTAGTCTGGATAAGTGCTGGCCCTTGGCAACAGCTCTGGATCGTGTTCAGCCATCTAATAATAACAAATAGTAATTTTAGACACGACAAAAACAAAGAAAACACTCACGATAACAACACAGGTTTTCATTCTGGTTCAGCATGACCTTACAGAGGAACAGATCACTTCACTACGCCCCTTTATACCGTCAATCATGACCCCTTGGTTAACACTAGAAGGACCGAGATATACTCATACCTAGAAGCCCCACAGCTGTCTTTCTGACGGCAGTATTCAAAACACTGTAAATAGTATAACGAAAGGAGAAACAGTCGGATGTAATTAGTTTTTTAATTTTTTATTGAATACGTTACATAAACATCTGAACAACCGAAGCATATTACATACATATGAACATTTATTTTACAAATCAAAACAAGAAAATGTAAATAAACAGCTGAACAGACATCGGTTTACAACATACATATTTTTACAACTGAAACTTTAGAAGAAAACATTTTACAGCATACAGCACAAGAAGTTATAAAAAGTCTAATTTCTTTTTCTTTTTTCGACAAAATGGTATTCCTTTACCTTAAGTCTAAGGCTGTTCACAATACAGATAATACAGATAATGCGCTTCTCCACCGCCTTTCTGCACAGCTGTTCGAAGTTTTATTTTATTGCACTTGCCAACCTGGCATTGGCGCCTCTTGCGGCTCTCAGTGGGGTTGCCAGCTTCAGCTGTGGGTACACACATGACAGTCTCCTCTGTTCCAAATGCTTCTTGCGAAATTCCTGTGCTAACTGTAAAATAAATTCTCTCCTTGGTAAATTCTTCTCCGTGCATTGTTTGTAAAGTACCCAGGAGCTGATGGCTGCTAGGTCCAATACATTGTAAAACACCTGAACAGACCACCGTCGAGATCCAGCTTTCACGGAATACTTTCATGCCATCTCATCCAAAACATCAACTCCATATTTTGTTGTGTTGTAAAACTCCATGGTCTCTGGTATTTATTTTCACTAGTCCCGATACTAATTGACTGACCAAAGCAGCGCAGCTGGCAAGCAGGCGCCAGCCTTTGAAAAGGCTGATTGAAAACAATAGACATTCACTCAGGAAGAGAGTAGGGACTAATCTAATTACAGCTAAACACATTGTGGACTGGTAAATAAAAATAATAAAGTAGAGTACTGTTCTGTATAATCACAATACAATTGTTTTCTGTGTGGCCGTCAATGTGACTGCTCCGGGGCTTTTAGGTATAATGTAATATATCTCCTTTATTTCTGCACTCCCGTGTTTCATGCTTTCTGAGAATATTTAATACATACGGACAGAAAGGTATGTGAACGCACAGCCCTATATGTGTTATACGACTGGAGAAAATTACATTTTAAAACCAAAACAGTCGAAATGACTGCCGGGGCTTCTAGTGTTAACTAGTGCAACCGCTCCTCCAATCCGCAGCTGCGCGCCGCCACCTTCCAGGTCAATAATTTAGTGTATCGTAGCTCCGCCCCTTTCTAGATGACCGACTTCTGCCTAACCCTGGGAATTAATTGTTTGGCCATCCAGTCCAGGGCACTCTGTTCCCTTTACACAGCGCCTCACAGGTCGGGAGGGAGATTTTTCACCAAGAATCATTCTGTCTCTGTCACAGTAATGCACTGAATCAGCTCCTGGCTCCAACAGAGAGCTATTCCAGGGGAAGGAGAAGGGACCACAGTGACACAGTCTCTGACACAGTGGAACTACGCGGCATTCTTGCTACATGGGTGAGGAGGTCAGACAGTCGGAATGGTCGGCTCAGAATCAAACTCTTTTCAGAGAGATATTAATTTTTCTTTGAAAAGGAGCTATCCTAAAAGCTTTTCTAATATAATATAATATATTAAAATATACTTTTGTTGTTATTGATAGTGTGTAAGGTTATTTTTCAAGCCTGGTCCTTCAGTTTGTATGTGTGTATTTTCAAAGAAAGAAACAGCATTTGTGTTATATTTCATCATTTGTTTTGTGTGTGTGTGTCGTTGTGGCAGGGCCACAAATCTATCCCTGTGACCAATCACAGGTGTGTCCATTCCCTAATTGGGTAATTGAGTGCTAATTGAGGAATGTCCACCTGTATATAAAGAGAGAGACCATCTCTTTGTTTGGAGGAGTTAAGGGTGAGTTTATGTAAACTGTGAGGTTCAGTGAAAGCGGATGCCCAGCCTGACAGTAGTCTTAGTATTTTGATTTTGTTTGTGAAAGTCTTTTGGCCCTGTGCCTTGTTTCTTTGTGTTGTTTTTCTGTGTTTAATAAAAGTGTGTTTGTGCTTTAAACTGCAGCCTTCCTGTTTCAGAGTCTCCTTTCTGCCTTGGCCACCACGCTACCCTTCACAGTGTCTAAAAGCATTCGTATATAACCTTGAAGAAGACAAGGTTTTTCTATATCTTAACAAACTGAGATTTCTTGTGATGTTAAAAAAGATTTTTGTTGTCCTGTTTTTAACCTTATTTCCTTCTTTTAGTTAAACTAAAATACTATAGTTGCATTAGAGAGAATTGTTATCGTTTTCTGTATTACATTTTTATTTGAGATCAGGTGTCTAATTTAATGGTACTGTTCTTGTAGTTCTGTGTTACACACAGATGCCACTTTCGAAGTTAAGTGCGTTTAAAACTAATTTAGCTCTTTTTTGCACACACAAGCTTTTCTGTTTTGTGGAAAAGCTGTAGTATTTTAGGAGGCTTTGTTTTTTCCACAAGTTGTGTGCACTGCTTAAAGGGAAACACATTTCATTTTACCAAGCACTGTTTTGCATCAGACATATGTCTTAACAAAGGTAAGATATTTTCTTGCTTTTAAATAAAGGGTATTGTTTTCTTGTGGTGTCTTGTGTTTAATTGTTAGCTGTTTTGGTTGTGAGATGTTATGTCTCTGATACTATTTTCTGTGTCTTGTAAACACTTCAGCCTACTGTTTTCTACATTCTGTTGGAAAGAAAAGCAATACTATATCACGTTTTATTACAACAAAGGTAAGATGTATTGAGGGTTGCTGTGCTGTTTTTATGTTGCAGTGTTTTTAAATTCCATCTTCATTTCCATGTTTTAGTTGAACTAAAGTAATGTAATCCTTTTCAACTAAGACTTTTACTTGGGGGTGTTTTTGTTTTTCATTTTCCTTGTTATTTTATTTGAGATCAGGTGCAGTGTGTATGCCTTAATAGTAATGGTACAGGTATACACACAGACAACACTTAATAAGCTATATATACGTTTCTGGTAAAGATGTGCTCCACTGCATTTATGCATTGTGTTTTTCCCCCACAAGTTGTTCCTCGGAGATACATTGAATATCACTTTCCAAAGTTTTTAGAAAACATGGGCGTTTGTGCATTTTTGAGGTTGGCGTTTCATACCTATCTTTTCTTGAGGATGGTTATGTCTGCTGGATTATTTTTACAGTCTAACAAGTCTCCAATCTTGCATGATGACTTCTAATAAAATGAACTCAATTAAGACTTGAACATGTGGCAGATGTTTCCAAGATAAAGGATGCAACGTTGGGACCTAAAGTAACCACCTGTCTCTTTAAATAGAAAAATATGCCAATCCCTCTAAAGAAAAAGAAAAATTAAAACAAAAGCAGATGGCGTATGTTTCAGAAAGTTGTTCAGTACTGATTGTGGATTACTAATTGGATTTTTTTTAATAAAAGTCTCACATTCCCTATTCATCAGAATGAAATATGTGATTATAAGGGCATGTCTCACCTTTCCTGGCAATAATTTAATTCATTCAAAGTTAAGTAATATACATGGAATCAGAAAAATACAAATTGGAATGGAGTCTAGACTGAAGTAAGATGTATACAAGGGTTTTCTGAAAGAATAGTGTGGAGGTCACTTGGTAAAACTATATTGTTTTTGTCACAGGTTCTTTCATGTGTTGCTTCCAGACCACGTTCCACAAGCTGCAATGATCGTTGCTTTGGCAGGTGCAAAGTTACACTTACCTTAGCATTGTGGCAGCCTGCGTGTATGCTTTTACAATGTTACTACATAACCAGCTAGCATGAGTAAGACATGACAGGAACTGCAAGGTTTTGTACACAAATCGTCACAAAGGCATGACGTAGTTATGTTTGCAGATCACATGAGTACGGAACTCAACAGGACACAGGCCACAGGTCACTGCCCTATGATCTCCACATCCATGTACTGTACAAGGAGGTGGCTGGCTTCAGAAGCTGATTTTTAAATGACCTTATGCATTTAGAAATTGCAAGCAATAGTTGAAATTATCACGTTAAGGGTTAACAGCTACAGTTTACCATGAAGATATTCCAAGAAGATGCAGCGATTTGCAAAACTGTAACATAACCATGTGGTACTGAGAAATGTGTGAAGGCAATCTGGACAGTAAACACTATCTGAATGGCAATCTGTTTGCAGGA
Source organism: Acipenser oxyrinchus oxyrinchus (assembly GCA_030684275.1). NCBI lineage: Eukaryota > Metazoa > Chordata > Actinopteri > Acipenseriformes > Acipenseridae > Acipenser > Acipenser oxyrinchus. Next base: position 21,888 of record JAGXEW010000418.1, read on the forward strand.
TGTTATGGGTTTTGGTCTAGGGGACACTGAAACACAAGAAACATTCTTTTCTGAAAGCTTTTCAAACTCTTCTTTGCAGATGATAGTTTCACATTTCACAGATCCCCCACCATCCCAGGTTCAAAGTTCATGCAAACAACCTAACTTGAATACATGCGGTCCTCCCAGGAGAGACACCTTCCTTAGCCGCGGATGCACTGACAGACTCGCCTTCACCACCTTCGTGGTTCATTTCTGAAATGGATAAAGGCATCTCCAAGATACCATCGACACCTGTCTTCATGAAATTGATAGCTCAATTGAAAGGGTAATTCATGAACTACAATCTATGAATAAGAGGGTATCAGAGCTGGAGTCAAGACATGGGGACCACGAGGCGGCAATACTGGACCCACGCCAGGAAATAGCTGAAGAATGAAGCTGAATGTAAGAAGAGCAGGGACGTAGCGATAGAGCCGCACCAACGGGCTCTATCGCTAAATATTCTATCTTACCATGGCAACAGACCCCTAAACTGGAAAAAAATCCTGATATTAGTTACGTTAATGTGTTTAAGTTTGGATTGATCCTGCTATCATACTAGTGGAGATGAATGAAACTGTTCAATCATGCACACAATGGCTACATTTAAAAAGAGTTTTGACACCCAGAATGCAACATTCCTTTTCTAGATTTGTGATGTTATCATACTGTCATCGTACTATGCTTTTCTAGATTTTGGAAATGCACGTTCCAAGCGTGGAACACCTGGAGGGGGTAGGCCAGTGGCACTTTGGTTTGAATAACATTCCATGTGTCAAAATGCATCAAATTCAATGGACAAATTGCAAGATAGTCATCTTACTGAGACAGAAATGCACTTTCTTATCTCTTGTAATCCCATTGCAAATCTTGTGTTAAGAAATGCATTTACAATCAACCCTCAACAATATGAATTTCAAGGGATTGGCGAAAAATGTGTTTTATCAGTAATTCTTATTATCAAGAGTCTAAGATAAATGCATACTGTCATTTTTTATTGAAGTCACAGTAACACTGAAAACAAATTTCATTTAAAGAACAATGAAAAGTAATATACATTTAAAAGTATTGTTCATTTTATTGACAATACAGTTGTAAGTGTACTTTTAAAAAGTGTACATTACAACATGAAATCTGCATGTCCCATTCAGATCATGGGCATTTTCTACAAAAAGCAACAGCATCAGGGTATTGAGCAAATCGGAAACGCTGACGACCTGCCCACGCAGCTCTGCAGTTCATAGGCCTGTGTTATTGTTTCCCAGTTTATAAGATTGGTTGAGAAAGTGTGTGTGGGAATACTGAAGTCTGCATTATCCAACGCTTTAAACAACGTCTCGTTTGTCTGCAAGGATAGGACACGTTATTGCGCTGGTCACTGCATGGGACTGGCGTTGAGGCAGGAGCACTGTGGCAACTCGAAATGCATCAGTCGTCCCTGGTGGGGCTCCACAATAATTAGCACAAACAGGAACTTTGTGTTAAGTGAATTCTTATTATAAGAAGTACTCTATAATAAGCGACTGTTAAATTTGGTCGGCTCCAAATCCGTAGTATCAGGAAATTTTAATCTGAGTTTGTCTTAATAGAATTGACTGCACATAGTTAAAGAAAATAATAATACACTTAATTTATTTAGTAGTCATGGTAGCATGATGGCACAACTTCAGCATAGCTCATTAAGGAATCTTTTTGTGTCATGAGGGAATCTTAATAGAAACATTTAACAAATAATTGCATGTAACCATCCCTGAAGACATATTAAAAAGAGATGACCAGTAGAACGCTCCAGTTACATCTGATGTGAACCTGCATGGCTATGATTAGGAAGTACAATCGGAATGTTTCTGTAATATCATTCTAAAATCTTACAAAGTCGCTGTAAACACCTTTTTTAATGCAATGCATGGTTAATTATTGGTACGTTCTTATGCTGCATACTGTATGAAATATCAGTATAGCCCCTCTTAATTACCATACAATGACACCCATTGGCGTGGTACTTACAAGCTTGTTGTAAACCCTTGTCAAAATAAAAATCAAGGGAATAATAGCTCAACAATCATAGCGTGCTATCTCTATGTTTGTTGTAAATGTAGCCAATGACAGAGTGCTTTATTTTTGTTGTTAGTAGTTTGTAGTTGCTTCAGCTGTCAAAGAAGTAGTCTTGCTTTTCATGGCCACAAAATGAATTCTTCAAGGTGCCATGTGTTACCTCATTCTATTGCTGCCGTAAGGAAGGTCTATGTGCAGTGACCCGTAACCTCATTGGACACTTGATAAACTGTTAATGGCTTTTAATACAGATAATGTCTAAGTGTAATTAAAAATCAATTACATACAGCTGAGCAATGGAGAAGAGTGGTTTAGAATACTTCCATCCGTTGTGCAGCTGGCTATGTGAGCCTCAATGGGACTAGTATGGCATGTGGATTTCACTGTAAGTATTGATTCCTGGACTGTTGTTAGAGGAGGATTGGGGGTTACCAAACCCCACATTCTTGTGGTTTACTTAATTGTTCCCTTTGTTTCCTGTCCATTTTGTTTCATGTGCTCTATGGTGTTCTTTGTGCAGCTGCCTCACAAATGTTGGGTAGTGGGAGTTGGTGTTACACTGTTAAGTAGTTTAACTTCTTTATTTAAATTAAATGAGAAAAATACATAGCCCCTGCCCCCTTTAATTATTAAGGATTAAAAGCTAGAGCTTCAGATTGTGTGTGTGTGTGCAAAAAGTACTAGTACCACACAATGCTAATTATTCATTAAAGATGTTACATCACAATTGGTTCCAGTTTAATTAAGAACATAAAAATATGTTTTGAGAAGGGTAATAATGAATTGTACACATCATATAGTACTGTAACTCTTGATTACAAAGATCGCCTTTCTTAGGGAGGTCAGTGCAGCCAGGCTTCTGAGGCTGAGCCACACAGAGGGACAGGAGCACTTAAAGAGAGAAAGAAATAAACAGCAAACAAGGGGTCTCCAGAGAGGAAACTGGCACAGAAGAAAGCAAAGAGTTAGTAAAGAGTTCGGGTTTCACCTTTCACGGAGAGCCCTCACTGAGGTGAGACCGAACCAATCGGCCTCCAAGGCTGGAACCAAGGGGACCCTAGAGTGATAGAGAATGGGAGAACGAGAGTGTTAGGATAGCTTTGGCCTGAGGATCCCTCTGTCACTCGGGCTTGTGAAGCCCAGTGGTTAAAGAAAAGGCTTGTAACCAGGAGGTCCCCGGTTCAAATCCCACCTCAGCCACTGACTCGTGTGACCCTGAGCAAGTCACTTAACCTCCTTGTGCTCCGTCTTTCGGGTGAGACGTAATTGTAAGTGACTCTGCAGCTGATGCATAGTTCACATTAATTAAATAATTTAGGAGTAGGAATAGTAGTAGGGTATTGTCACCAATGTCTGCTCAGGGATCATCAATGGAAATGAGCCAATTGGCTAAATTGAAAATACAATGCATCTTGTGTTATGTAAATGACACTTTTGTTATTATTGTATGTGTCCCTGACAAATAAATAAATACATATAAATAAATATAACTAAATAAACAGGGTGATTAATTGATCATTTTGGTGGGGTGGAGCCCTAGCTCCTGCCCCCAATCACACTTAATGTTACAATGCAATAAATGACCAATCCTCACCACAGAATTAAGTTAATAGATAACATAAAAATGATTAAAATCATGAATTACATTTTTAATTTGTTTAATTTACTTCAGTATAAAAGACAACACTGATGAGAAAAGTGCCTTCCAGCAGTGCTGAATCTAGATATTTCAGAAAACTAGGGCAAAATTAACACAACTATGTAGCACATATACACTTTCAGACAGCAGAAAATGAAAAGATAGGCAAGCTGCAAAAGTTAATATAACCATTTGTGTTGCTGTAATATGAAAACAATCTTTATAGTGGCTTTTTAATGTTTAATTTTTTAATGTTAACGCAGTATAACAAAACATCGTTTCGCTTTGTTTTGTTATTGGCAATATAAGGTAATCCGAGAGTAATTTGAAGAAGACAAACTTTTCAGCTAGTGGTTATGTGAGTGGATTTATGATTGAGCGTTTTGAAGTTATGGATTTTCATAAAGTGGAATGTCTTGAATTAAATAGTATTTTTGGCATCCCTATGCATCCCACCCATATAAATCACTGTCAGGTTAGATAAATGACTCTGAATAAATGCAGTAAACACTAATGGCAGCATTCATCAAAAACTAGAGCTGTTCCATATTGAAGGGGTCACCTACTTGCTCTCAGCCATCTGGGCAGAGATGGCGCAGAGTTCTAAGTTATTAAAGAAGATAGTTTCCTCCACTTGTACCAAATAGGGATACCATTTGAAATGGAAACCGATGACTTGAATTCAATTGGGTTGACAGATCATCATTGAACTATTAAGAATAAACCGGAATAAAATTTACTCACACACACTGTTAGAGATGTTGGATTTTACAAAGTCCCCTTCTCTAAATGAGTTCAATAATGGATGGCATTAGATCTGTCAGCGTAAAGATCAATTGAATAAACTGCACTCTCTTTTGTTTCTTTAAATTTAAACTTTTATAACTATTTTGGGTAACGTGTTACATCAAGTGTCTCTAATTACTGTGTATTTACATAGTAGTTACTTAGTAAATACATTTGTAATTACTCATAATTACAATGTTGTTATACATAGTTACAATGTACTTAATGTGTAAATATTTGTAACTGCATAATAACACTGTAATTATGTGTAAGTACACATGTATTTACTAAGTACACAGCAATTAGAGACACTGAATGTTAATTGTTACCCTCATTTGGTGTTTTTATAAATGAAAAGCAAAGTTTAAACCTCTTTACAGCATATAATAAAGGTCATTTGAAATTTGATATTTTTACTTCAACCTGATATTCTGTCAACAGATATTGAAAACAAACTGGGGACCTCTGACACCACTTTGCCAATTACTGTTGGTGGAATGGCTTGAAACAGTCAATGTGCAGTCCAACATGACATTTGCAACATACAACTTTAGCCTTCTTGCTGCAATGAGCACACCTTCTCTGCGTCTGATTTGTTTTGGGTAGTGACCTTGTTCATCCCGTCGCACAGCTTTGGGCACTTTCTCCTTTCTTTGGCATCCTGCAGTTAGTGGCCGACCAATGCCAGGAGCATTCCTCGCCTCAGCTGAAAACTTTAGCCTGTACACATTTACCACCTCTCTTCGAAAAGCCAGCAGGTCCAGGGATCTATTCTTGTACCCTGCAGAGTTCCTATACAGAAGCCATGCATTCTGTATGGCCACATCAGGCATGAACATAAAGAAGGGAACCCACCACTTCTTTGAGCGGATGGAAATTCTGTAGTAGCTAATGTTTTGGTCCATTCTATCAACTCCACCCATGTACTTGTTGTAGTATCGAATTACCTGTGGCTCATCAACTTCAATCACCTTCTTCTCAGCCCGAGAGTAGCGCTTTGCCTTTCCGATAGGCATTACTGGCTGACAATTAGATGCCATCGTGACCACGCTGTTATCATTCCATCGTGTTACTATCACACGATTGGTCGAACTGTAGCGGTAGTCTGCACTTCCCGAGGACTTTTAGACATTGACTTTGTATCTAAAACAGGACAATCCTGCACTCTGTTAGCTCTCAGTGTGCCAGTAGCTTCTATTCCTTTGTCACCCAAGTACTGCAGCAGTGGAAGTGATGTAAACAGATTGTCAAATGTTAGCTGGAATGTCACTTTCTTAGGTAATATTGAAATCAGTCCTGTCACCACAGAGCCACCCAAGCCAAGTTCAGGTAATGTAACACCTTTACCAGCATAAGGTTTGCACTGAATGAGATATCCAAGGTGAGTATTCAGACACCACAGCTTATAACCAAACTTGATTGGTTTGCTCTTCATGAACTGTTTAGCTGAGTGTTTCCCATAATAGGGAATCATGGCTTCATCTATACACAGATTTTGTTCAATATGGAAGGCCTTGAGGAATCTCTCATTCATCATTTCATAGAATGGCCTTATCTTGCCAAGCTTGTCTCCAACAGGTAGTCTGCTGTTATCAGCAAGGTGCAAATATCTGAGGATCTCTTCGAATCTATCACGTTTCATCAATTGTGATACTGCAACATTACATACATCTTCACTCTGTTCCCACATCATACGCCTCCTTGGTACAACAGCATAGCTGCTTATAAGCAGCACTGCTAAAAAGGCCCTCATTTCATCTGGACTGACAGTGAAGTTCAGCTTACCTTTGAAAGATGCATAGAACTTGCTTTGGTCACACAGGTATTGAATCACTTCTTCATCAAAAATTGCTCAAACCAAAGGTGTGGTGCCCAGTCATTCTCAGTAATTTGCAGTGTAGTGCTGTTCCATTCAAATTTCTTCTGTTCTGTTGCTGGTAGATCCTTCTTGTACCACTTTTGTCGTGCTGATTTAGCCTGTTTTCGAAGTGAATAGCTTGAGGTGGTGACCATAGAAGGACTTGGCTGTACTTCCTCAGCATCAGTAGCTTCAGGTGGAGCATCATTACCTTCACTTCTGCTGTCATAAACCTTTTGACCATGTCTGTACCCAGTGAAGTCTGCATCTGCTCGCAGCTGCTTTCCAGACAGGTTATTCACACTACCTCCAGTGTCCTCATCTCCACTGTCTTCTGCACTATCTGCACAATCATCATCAGGTGGAGTAATAAAAATTTCAGCCTCATCAAACTCTCCTGATTCTAGTATACTAACAACTTCATGAACACTGTACTTTTTCTTTGAATGTGCCATCTAAACTGTGAATAAAGTACTAAAGAAGGAAATGGGTATTACCTGTCAGACAAGCTGAATAAGATCACTGGTTTCATAGATTGTATTCCCTGGTACATGGGGAATCAACAATATAAGGGAACCAGACACAACAATTATGGCACCAGACAAAAACAATAACATTATCAACTATATTACCATAGAAAAAACCTGTCTGCATCTGTGCCTGGCGTCCCATATATGGGACGCTACAAAACAATGCTCAGTTTAGACAATATGCACATTTTTTTTTATAAAATGGTTATGTACAGCTACAGCACACCCTGACCAACATAAATTCATGAAAAATAAGAATGAAAGGTAATGGCTAAATAGATTTGCATCAATATCTCTAAGCTATCGCTTCTTTGCATTTTGTGCTCAATTTGAAAGATTGCATTTGATGCCGAGGGAAGAAAAAACTGGCAGCCAAATAATAAAAGCAGGAATAATAGAACTATAAGAGGGGAATATTTTACAGGTTTCATTATTTCATTTCAGTGAACTCACACCCGAGGAGATGCACATTTTCACCCCGTCCCATGTATGGGACGCTAGGCATTAATGGGTTAACATGACAGTAAATGCAATTATCGTGCACCATAAAGTTAAGCCCTTTCATAAGGCCCACAGTGTCTTATATTAGCTCTAATGGAAGTGCTGATAAACAGACCAAACTGTAGCATCCTTATCTTGTTAAACAGTTATGTGTGTGTGTAGTATCACACATACAGATTCTATAAATACCATCACCACACTGCTTTCCTATATCTACCCTGCTCCCTCTTGGAATGTCAGATGAAAAGCAGCCATCATGTAATGCATCAATAACTTACAGTCTCCATTGGACTTGCATGGATAAGCATTTAAACACATCTACTTTAGTGGAGACAAAGTTGCAATCATCTTCAAATATGTGTGCAGGAGAAGTGCTGTCTTCCTCTTACTGAAATCTGTGACAGAAGGCCCTCATTGTCAGACTATAAATGCACTGTTTATGAGAGTTAGAGTTTATGCATTCTGTATAAAGAGGTGATTTCTAAAACCAAAGACCTCCCAAAACAGTTCAAATATTCTCAAAAGATAAGTTTGCATAATGTCCATATGTTTGACCAAGGCTTTGTTTGTTTGGTGTGCCTGCACCTACACCAACATGAAGCACAGTTTGTGTAGAGTAGGAATCAACCTGACTTGCATGAAGCACTTGTTTTTATCCTGGGATAAGCATGGATAGGTGGTTGATGCAATCCAGATGGATTCCCATCTGAGGCTTATCCCAGCAGGGGATAGAAGGATCAAATCAACCCGAGAGTCAAACATACGGCCGTTAACGAACAGTATGCTGAAGTTTAATAAAGCTGTTTCATTTAAAAGGAACGGAAATACATTGTTTGATTTAATGAAATGCATTTGTCATGGAGATGGATGGTTTTGGAAAGTGAGAAAATGAGTTAGGAACAAAGATACCACTGCAAGCCTTCCCCTGCACTGACGTCTTTCTCAGAGGTAATCGCTATGTCTTAGATTACTTTACCTTTCATCATACCTTGCTTCTACATTTAATGCTGAAGTGATCAGGATGTTCTGCACAGATCAACTGTTGTAAAGAAGCAGAGCATTAATGAAATAGGCTTTAATCTTGTTACAGAGTCACTGGTAACTCAAGACTGGTAGAGATGCCTTTCAGGACAATTGAACTCTCTCTGTACCCAGGTGCTCAGGAATCAGTGCTATTCCGATCCACTTGCAGGTATAGTTAAGACTGCAGAGGGCAGAATGTGATTTTTATATTCAAATGAGGGGCATGTTCATCATTCAGTCCTAGGCCTCTGTGGTGGATGATTTCAATTGACAATGGCTGAACTGAAGAGCAGAAACTGCAGTTGAAGTTGAATACTATAAAGAGCTTGAAATGTCAGAGGTGTCACACATTAAACATGCCCTTCACTGGTGCACTTCAGAGTCGCCACCAGCATGCTTTAGTGCAATAAAAAAAGAAAACTTAGCAGGAAAAAGCAATGTTTCCCTAAAACAACAAAGAAAAAGCCCAACAAATCACCCAGTGGATGCCAGATTAACCCTTTCCTACCTAGTGTGGTTTACCCAAGAATGTTTCAGTTACAGACACACAAGATAAGTACCTTGACCCATTCTGGCCATCCTGTCATCTGAAGGTCAGTGTCTCCACTCCACACAATAAGAAATGGAAACTTCCTCCGGATTGTAAAGCAAATGTTAATAACGGACCAATGATGTTTCCAAATATAGAAAAAGTATTAAACATTGCATAGAGAATATGGTTAGCACACCAACCTCTTATGAATAATGTATTAAACCAATATGAAAAATGTCTAACTGCCTACTGTATATCAGATCTATACTCTCCGGAAAGCTGTAACACTTACAGTGTACTAGTTCACAATGGTCTGCTTTTAAACAGACAGGGCTCAGTTTGATCAAACAATACTTACATCTGACTGCTCACAATAATACATAGTTTAGTATTTTTAAGTATACTATTACTACCACAGGGTACTAACAGCAGACCCTGAACACGTCACAGTGCATCAGCTTTTACGAGGTCTTGAATCCCTTTCCAACAGCTGCAGCAGATAACACTTTATTTTGTTTACTTGGACACAATTCAAACCATGGTCTCCAGAGGTGCAAAGGACTGAAACTAATGTCCTCGCCATATGGTCCATGAAGCTCTGAAGCTACTATTAAATGTATTACTAGAGATTGATTCAGTGTCCAGTCTATATGGTAAACTATGGTTTAACTCTTTAAAATTACTGTCCCCAAAAGCAAAAATGCATTTGATGTTAAAAGGTCATACTGCTCAAAATTCCATTCATATATACAGTATATATTGAAAAAAAACTATGTTAATGCAGCAGTTAGGGTTGAACTCATCGCCACAAAAGCAAGGAAAAGTGGCGTTAGGGTTTTCAACCATAATTCGCCATTCCCTCCAACCCCACACAAGCAGCCATGGGAACCAGACAACACAAGCAACCACAGACTGCCATCATCAGGGAAGACATAGAACATGCAACTCTTTCCAGATGAAACAAGAGACATCCATCATCATGGTCCACTGGTGCTGTAGCCATGGATATACATGTACACTTCAACACACACACACCCACCTCAGGCTGCAGAACTGTATCAACTTTACTAAAATAGAACTATATTTGCATGCACGTTTGATCTCAAGTGATGCAAGTATGAAAGTAATTGACAGGTCTCAATGCACCATTACTGTTTTCTAGCATGTCAAAGTATTCAAATAACCATGCTATCATAATCCATACAAATATAAAAGCAGGGTTGGGGAGGAGGACAATCGTGCCTGCTTCTTTTCTTCTAGCTACCTTGTGGTGGAATCAGCTACTGCAGAACCACTCTCTCTCCCTCCTCCTCAGCCAAGAACCTTGGAGTAACCCTGGACCCCTGCCTCTCCTACTCCCAGCACATCTCCACACTAGCCGCACCTGCCGTTTCTTCCTGAGCAACATACGAAGAATCCGACTCTTCCTCACCAACTACTCCATGCAACTCCTTGTCCAGGCCCTGGTGCTCTCCTGCCTAGACTACTGCAACTCCCTCCTGGCCAGCCTCCCTGCGCCTGCCACCCGTCTGCTCCAGCTCATCCAGAACTCCACTGCTTGCCTGGTGTTCTCTCTGCCTCACTTCTCCCACGCTACTCCACTGCTCCGCTCACTACACTGGCTCCCGATCACCGCTCGCATCCAGTTCAAGACTCTTGTACTCGCCTACCAATGCCTTGAACAGACTGCACCTAGCTACCTCCAGACCCTCATCTCTCCCTACACCCCACCCGACCTCTCCGCTCCGCCTGCAGTTGGCTGTACCTCCGCTATGCTCCCCTGCCTCCAGAGCCCGCTCCTTTTCCACCCTCGCCCTCCAGTGGTGGAATGACCTTCCTATGGATGTCAAGACTGCCCAGTCCCTGACCACCTTCTGGCACCTCCTCAAGACACACCTCTTCAGACAACACCTGTAAAACTCCAACTTTTCCCTTCTGGACAATATAGCACTCTGCCTTTAATGCACTTTAACTTGCACTTATCTGCTCCCTATTTTACTGTATTTAATCCTGCACTTAATCCAATGTGTAGTATTTTGTATTTCACTTGCACTCGTATCTAACCCTGATGTAACGATCAACACTGCTATCTACTCTTGAACTGCCCCGATATCAAATCGTAATGTGTTTTGTATCTTGCTGTTAATTGTACTATAATTCCTGATATGTATTTTTTGTATACAACTGTAAGTTGCTTTGGGTAAGGGCATCTGCTAAGAAATAAATAATAATGTTGTATGCTTGCCTTTAACAAATGACAGCACTCTGTTTTAGTAAGGAAGCAAGTACCACTATTTTTAGGCTTTTACAGTGCCTTGCATAAGTATTCACCCCCTTGGACTTTTCCACATTTTGTAGTGTTACAACCTGGAATTAAAATGGATTTAATTAGGATTTTTGTCACTGATCTACACAAAATAGTCCATAATGTCAAAGTGGGGAAAAAATCTACATATTTTTCAAAATTATTTACAAATAAAAACTGAAAAGTCTTCATTGCATAAGTATTCACCCCTTTGCTGTGACACCCCTAAATAAGCTCTGGTGCAACCAATTGCCTTCAGAAGTCACATAATTAGTTGAATGGAGTCCACCTGTGTGCAATTAAAGTGTCACATGAGCTCAGATTAAATACACCTGTTTCTGGAAGGCCCCAGAGTTTGTTAGAGAGCATATCTTAACAAACAGTATCATGAAGACCAAGGAGCTATCAAAACAAGTCAATAAAGTTCAATAAAATTCTGGAGAAGCACCAATCAGGGTTGGGTTATAAAAAATATCCCAAACTTTGAACATCCCCAGGAGGTCCAGTGGTTAAAGAAAGGGCTTGTAACCAGGAGGTCCCGGTTCAAATCCCACCTCAGCCACTGACTCATTGTGTGACCCTGAGCAAGTCACTTAACCTCCTTGTGCTCCGTCTTCGGGTGAGATGTAATTGTAAGTGACTCTGCAGCTGATGCATAGTTCACACACCCTAGTCTCTATAAGTCGCCTTGGATAAAGTTGTCTGCTAAATAAATAAATAAATAAATAAATAATAATAATAATAAATCCATTATTAAAAAATGGAACGAATATGGCACAACCACGACTCTGCCTAGAGAAGGCCATCCACAGTGACCAGGTAAGGAGGGCATTAGTCAGAGAAGCAACCAAGAGGCCAATGGTAACTCTGAAGGAGCTGGAGAGATCCACAGCTGAGATGGGAGAAACCGTCCATGGGACAACTATAACCGGACGCTCCACAAAGCTGGGCTTTATGGAAGAGTAGCGAGAAGAAAGCCATTGCTGAAAAAACCCGTATCAAATCCCGTTTGGATTTTGCCAAAAGGCATGTGGGAGACACAGCAAACATGTGGAAAAGGTTCTCTGGTCTGATGAGACCAAAATTCAACTTTTTGCCCTTAGCGCAAAACGCTATGTGTGGCAAAGCTAAACTGCTCATAACACTGCTCATCACCCTGAGAACACCATCCCCATGGTGAAGCATGGTGGTGGCAGCATCATGCTATGGGGATGCTTTTCATCGGCAGGGACTGGGAAACTGGTCAGGATTGAGGGCAAGATGGATGGAGCCAAATACAGGGAAATTCTAGAGGAAAACCTGTTTCAGTCTGCAAGAGACCTGGGACTGGGGCGGAGGTTCACCTTCCAGCAGGACAATGACCCTAAACACACAGCCAAAGCTACACTGGAGTGGTCTGAGTGAACCTGAATGTCTTAGAATGGCCCAGTCAAAGCCCAGATCTCAATCCGATTGAGAATCTGTGGCAAGACTTGAAAATTGCTGTTCACCAACAGTCCCCATCCAACTTGACAGAGCTTGAGCAATTTTGCCAAGAAGAATGGGCAAAACTTGCAGGATCCAGATGTGCAAAGCTGGTAGAGACTTACCCAAAAGACTCATAGCAGTAATTGCTGCCAAAGGTGCTTCTACCAAGTATTGACTCAGGGGTGAATACTTATTCAACCAACAAATGTCTTTTTGTTGAATTACCTTTTGTGTCACAATAAAATATTTTGCACCTTCAAAGTGTTAAGTATGTTGTGTAAATCAAATGGTAAAATCCCAATTAAATCCATTTTAATTCCAGGTTGTAACACTACAGAATGTGGAAAAGTCCAAGGGGTGAATACTTATGCAAGGCACTGTATAGTGCTCTGAAATATTGTCTACTTAGGTTTATTTAATGTTTAACATATCTGCGAAATGTCTGCGAAATCCTAATTTATTCCATAACCTACCCACGAAAAATATGTGCATTTACCGCAATTTAAGTAGACTCCTAGATCTAGAAATAACAGTAGAATGAATAGGCCCAATTTACCACTACAAATGTGTTTTTACAGTGATGGCTGCCAATGCTAGTATCGCATTTAATGACAGGATACTTTAAAAAAGGCTTCTAGTTGAAATATTTTCTTATAAGTCTTATAAGTTCTTATATTTATTATAAGTCTTGGAGGTCATTGTGGTATTGGCTCTGGTGCACCTGTGGGTTAGGGAGGCTAAACTGGCAGGGATTGTTTCTCCTCTCCATGCCCACAGTGAACCCCACTGACCAGGTGCCTGGCCAGCTCAAGCATGGTATTGCACACAGGCATGTACACTTCCACCCTTTGTTGGTCCGTTGCTTGAGCCAGGTTTGATTGACATGTGGTGGAGCAGTCAACAGACACTGCTCAGGGTAAGAAGTGCTGTATCAAGGTCATGAACTATGGCTATATATTTCATATTCAGAGATTGTTTAATTGTTCAGGGTGTATACATTTATATAACATATCAGGTTATTTTAAAAAAGTATTGTACCATCATAATTATCTTTCTAGTTAAAATACCCTTTACGGAACAGATGGAAAAACAGGGTGGACCTGTTTTAAAAAATAATTTTGAAAGTTTTGTTCCACCTCATTTACAAGAAACTCTTGCAATGTACAGGGACTTTATCAATTTGAATTTGAATATAATTACTTCAGTCTGTGTTATAGCCGATTAAAATATTCCTTTTGAGCGAATAGAGGATTGTTAGAAAGCAGATCAAAGCTGGCAAGGTGCATCAGTATTCGGTAATCACTGTTTTCATGCAGATCATTTGATTTAAAGGTAATATGTACAGCAATAGAAAATGCATAGTACTGCATTGCACCAGTAGGTTTAGTTACTGTATATTTAATCAATATGTACCTTCATTTACATTCCTATGAACAATAATGATCCAGAGAGAAAATGTTGAATAAATGTAATTTACCTGGAGGCAAAAATATGCTTTTGAAATAATCCTTTGATTAACTATAATAAGAATAAAGCTGATCTCTTTCTAGCACTCAGCTTAACTTGCCCATTAGGATATAGATATTGCTGTCATTCTTATCAAAGGTATCAAAAATAATGCTATGATCTAAACCTCTTGCCCAAATATTATCTCCTCTAGTTCTCTTGACCTTTATCAAAACTGAAATTTTGGAGATCATGAGGTTTTGATCCTTCTCTGCAGATGAAGAAACATCTACCTGGATTCAATTTCTACAGGAAGGCTTTTATTTTGTTTTAATAAAAACAGAGCCTTAACCTCATGATTTCTGGAAGGATGTTATTGTGATTGAAATCATTTTGTCATAAGAGGCTAAAAGTTATCTTTGTACCCTTTCAATTGATTAACATTGTAACAATAGTAATTATCTGGAGATTCTGGATGTAAATATCGTACATGGTAATAATAAAATGGCTAAACTGTATGTGTCAGTGCTATTTTATATATTACATACAAACATTTACAAATTACATAGTAACCTAGTAATAATACAGGTGTAATAATATAACACTAGCAAATCTGTCAACGCAGGCCAGCATGACCAATAAAACATAGGGTCACCCTGCTGGACAATCCTCTTTTCTGCCAGGTATGCCTCCACCATGCTCCCAGCAGAAGGGCCATGGTGTGTAGGACTGCTGCTTCCACTGCCACGTGTTGCTGCCATGGTGTATTTTGTTTTTGCTCTGTAGACCTGATAAAACAAGCAGCACTGTGACCACCACGACTGACACCATCAGTGTCAGACTCAGCACTTGCAGCATCGCTCCCCTTACTCACACCGCCCTTGCCCCTGCAGCCTGTGCCAGCTCCACCTCCTGAACCAGCTTAATCTTCTACAAGTCTAAACCCACATTGTCTGGGAAACCAGTGTTTTTCTAGTGGGCATCCACAAGAGTGGTCAGAACAAAGGTTTTGTCTTGAAATACATATGAAAATCACCTTTCCAGATGTGCTTCCAGACCACGCACTACATCGATGTCTTCCCTGCATAACCTCTCACCAGCCTCAGCAGCACTGCTTTTGTCATCACCAATGGCAGTAGCCTCAAACAGCCCCATGTGTTGTCGCTGTGTTTCCCTCGGCTGCAGTGACCTGACAATGGTAACCAGTTCATACACCTTTGTAATAACCTCAAAGATAGATGCTTAGTCTGAATAGAGTGACAGTGACCACACCCATGTTGGTCTCCTGTGTCATGAGTTGAATAGCTCTCATTTGCTCCTCCAGCCGGCGGAGCACGTAGTGTTTTAATATTGGTAAGATGACGTTGAGCAGGAGATTTAGCTGCAGCCTGTTGATCGCTTTAGCAGAGTGGTGGATGAACCCAGAAATGCTGTGGACTTTGGTCAGCAGATCAGTTTCCTGTCTGACAGCTTCCAGGGATTTTGTCACCACAAGGTGAATGGTATGGGCAATGCATCTGATGTGCAGAAACCCACTGTCAGCCACAACCTTAGCGATATTGGCGACATTGTCTTTGACTAAATAAGCTTTGTATCAGGGCTCAGTGAAGTCCAGCAGAGTATTAAAGCATTCATTTTCAACAATATAGTAAGAGGTCAGATCTGTACAAATCATTTCCCAATCGATTCTGTGATTTTGGGGAAAGGCATTTTGCATGCAAAGGGACTAGTGTATAAAAGTGAAAGTGAGCTGTATGAATCGGAAAAAGAACAGACATCTATGGCTAAATAAATTGAGAAATTAAAACTATTTTATTTGCCATGTCCCTTCAGATCCCCAGCCAAGTTTCCCATTCCAGTTGAATATATTTCAGCGTGTTTTGTGTAGTCGGAAATGATGTTGAAGTAATAACAAGGTGCAATGGGTTGCTTTTATTATAACCTCATACTGCCGAGCTCAGTAATGCTGCTAAGACGTGAAGCAGCATGCAGCAGATGTTATTATGTGTTAATAGAAAGGAATTTGAATTTAACTAGCCACTCACCCAAGTTATAGAAAAGGAAACATCTGTCCCTTTCCTTATTGTTCACAGCTTGCATTATTAGCAGCTGCTGGATGACATGAATAACCTGTTCTTGACTGACAGTATTCATTTGGTTTTTCTTCACACTTTTCATCAATATAGTATATTAAAGGATGCCTTTCAGGACTTGTGTTTCCATGGACAAGGGTTGACAGATATGTTTAATCCTCGGGGTGGTAATTATGATAGAATGCATCATTCCAAGAGATTAAGCAAACCGATTTTATTTCTTAAATGTTCTGCATCGTTGTGCATCTCATAAACAGCATCCTTTGGTGTGAAAAGTCTTTTGCTTTACAAGAGACAAAGCAAGTGAGCTGTGTTTAACTGATGGTTAACTGCTGCAATCTTCTCTTTACGCATTGTACTGTACATTGTCTTCCAGTTTGAAGGGTGTGTTTGGCTGATTGGTGAGTTTGTGTCCTGGTTAGTATACAACAAACATTTAAATAATCCTTATTGCAAACTAATATATATATATATATATATATATATATATATATATATATATATATATATATATATATATATATATATATATATATATATATATATATATATATATATATATATATATATATATGCATGGGGATAGGGGTCAGGGCTGGTAGGTGACACAATCAAACATGAAGACATAAGCCTGATAACAGCTCCTGCATGGGAGCCCGGCTTTTTGTGCAGCGGTATCCACTCTATGCTTCAAAGCGGGAGGTCCTGGGTTCAAGGCCCCACCTCTGCCTGTGAGAAGCCCCTGCTTGCGGTAACCGAGGTTCGCCACAATATGTAAAAATATCTGTAAAATCGCAGCGAATCAGATCCTGGCTCCAATAGAGCAGTGTCCATATCAATTCTAAAGATAGAGAGACAAGTTTTTTCAGTTGATATTGGGTAACTTTCAAAGCTAGCCCCTCAGTTTGTGTGCTCGACTGTGCAAATAATTGTATTTGCATAAAAAATGTAAATACAAACTAGTGTCCAATTTATTTGAAGGTGTTTTTGTGTTGGATTTCAGACTTGTTTGTGCTTTTTGGGATCTTCTCTTTGTCTCGCAAGAGCAGCCATTTTGTGTGTCTGTGTGTGTTTTCTTTTCTTGTGCCGCAGTGTCGTTAAAATTCATTCTTACTATCCCTGTTTTTGTTGAACCAAAGTAATGACTTTCAAGGGGCGTTATTCATGGGGTGTTTTTAAAATGGCCATGTTATTTTATTTGAGCTCAGGTGCACAATTACATTAGCTTTTAAGAAGACGTATTTTTATGGCAAAGATATGCTCATGAGTTGTGTGCGTTGTTAAATGGGCCATGTATTTTTTCATCAGAGATGCATCGAAAAAGGTTGCAGATTCAATAAGTAGATATTAGCCTGATTTTGAAAATTATACAATCACCTTGCCATCACAATAAATACCTAAAATCCCTAATAACACTCAAATAATAAATATGGCTTGCAGATGTGTTGTTGTCTTCTCTGATTAATCTCATCATACTTAGCTGATCATACTTTACAATGTACCTTACACAATAACCTACCCCCACCCCATGATGATAATCCCAAAATAACTAGTACATAAAAATAAAAAAATTTCAATCTGGTTTAAGTGGTCTCCACTTCACTATGTGCATTAATCACTACCCCATCACAGACCTCCCATATCATTTGATAATAAATACATTGTTGCCAACAAGAATTAAAATGACACCTTAGCACTTCAAAACAATAAAAAGCATTGTTAACCCTTCATCACTTACCTTCACTGTGATAACCTTCAACGTCCGACTCAGGAAACGGGAGTAATGCTTCTTCAAAGTGCACATGCTACATTTTTGGGGTGCATTTGAACCCCTTTCCGCCTTCTGAGGGTTATAAAAATGAACATTTCCCACATACCACAATCACAGCTCCTGCTTACTGGCAGAATGGATTGTTGAGAATTGCGGGAGAGCTGAGGGAGATGGATTAACTATGTATAATACATTAGTTTCCAGCACTGTATTTGATAACTGTATTTTTCTTCAATGAGTAAAAAAGGTGTGTCTTTCATGCACTGTATAGACTACCACACATAGCAGTGTGTGTATAATACATACGTTTCCATCACTGTATTGTGAGTTTAAAAAAAATAACTCTTACCATCAAGCCTGTGTACCAATGGACGAAATGTTACATACAGTATCTTGGCAGAGAGACAGAAAAGGCAGCAATGGATCATGTTACCGTCTGCCGAAGCTGTTACCCACTTCTCAGAGATTTTCACATCAGCAGATGTATAGCCTGTGCATAGCAAGGGACAGTGGCAAGGCCACTATCCATCAGCTGTCTGACAGTATATCCATGCTTGTTATACATTACAACCCTTCTGGATCTGCTTCCCTCATTTTATCTCATATGTTGGTGTGTGCATTTTTTTTACAAAATGGAAAATGTATTGCAGGCCTTCTCTGTTCTCTTCAGCGTGTACTGCTGGTAACAGCCAGTGGTGATGGAAGCAAGGGATCATAGAACACCCAAGGGGCAGAGACAGAAATGTAATTTACACCCTGCTTCCTTGTCCACATGGCAGTGATTGCACATTCTGTAGCTTCTCGGGGCTACTTTCAGGGGACGCTATATTGTGCATCCAAGTGATTCATCGCACTCTCTGTGTGACAACATTTCCTGGCTGGAGTATTTTAACAGGTCAAGCCCTACTGTAACATACCACAGAGCTGGATTTCTGTGCCTGGCTTCAAGTTGAGAGCTATTACACATCCAATTAGTCTATTCATCTGCAAATACAGCCCCCTTTATTGTTTTAGTTACGCACTATTTTCACTGCTGCGGAATGAAAATATAAATCATACATGTCAACAGTCCCTATATGGTCGGGACAGTCCCAATTTCCTAGCAAATGTCCCGCGTCCTGATGCATAGGAAGAAAGTTGCGATATTTACACATAGAAAAAAATTCATTTATTCTGCACAGTAGAGTTAGTGAAAACCACACGCTGTGCTCTTCGTGTGGCTGACACATCTGCTGATCACTAACTTACCGGTATACAAAGGTAAGAACGCTTCATTGTTTACTGTCATGCTGGTCATGCGGTGTTGAGTTGAGGGATACGTCTATTATTATATGATAGAGTGTTTTTGCATATGACCCTCCCATGTGTATGATGCATATCGTTTTTTGACTGCAGCTTCTATTGTGCCACTGTTGATTTTTGCATCTTAAAGCAGTTCTTTTTTGCATGGAAGTGTCCTGATTGTTACCTCCTGCAGGTCTGTTTAAAAGCTTCATAGCTGCATGTCTAGTGGTGAACATGCTTATGCAGTGGTGTCTGTTCTTACAAGTTCTAGATCTAGACTTCAAATGCTCTTACCGCTGGCTGCACTGTCAAAGCTAACATTTCTTTTTATTGTTTTACAAAGTAACATGCCTGTTGGCTAGAGAACATTCATTCTGCAAAGGCCACAAAACAGAGAAAGGCCTGGCCTGTTCTATAGATCCCTCAGTTAATAATACCTAAACCAATTAAAGTGTTATAGAATGCCCTGCAAAGGTTACAAACAATCATTGCATTACCTTTGTTTTGTCTTCTGCTGTCCATATTGCGCTGTTATATACTGTATATTCAGGGTTCAGGGTTTCCTTATTTTTAAATAAATTTTTTGTTGTTTTTAATTACAGCACATCTTAACCTAGGCTATAATGATAACGCGGATACTTTATTTGGGCTTTATTGGCTATTTTGATTGGATCGCCAGTAATACTTCCACCAATCAATCAGAAGGTTGCATACAGTACTCATAGCGATCCCACCCTCTGTCAGACTGGTATGCAGAACAGATTAAAGAAGCGCTGGACAAGATAAATAATATGTCAGATATCAAAGTGGATATGAGAATGGCAGTGACAAAGCCAATTTGCTTGAAAACATTAAAAGTAGACCGACATTTCCATCAATGGATTTAAAACATATAGAATTGATGATGCGATCAGAAACTGCTGCTGTAGTAGGACTGTTCTTTTATGTTAAGCATTTTTGTGTTCTTTTAGAAGGGTTTAATTAAGTAACAGCCACAATTGTTTGTGTCAGACTTGTTGAAAGTCTGTAACAAAATGGTTGATTGTTATTGTCGATACATTGTAGATACGACTATTAATGCAGATATCATGCAGGTATCGCAAAGTCCAGAAACAAAACCAAACGTTAAAACGTTTTGCACCGTATAAAATTGAACTGATTTTGTCAGCGCTTGCTAGTCTATTAACCAGTTTGAAATGATTTCAAAGCAAATAAAAGAATTTTCGGGCGTCAAGTACCACAGAAAAGAGGAAGGGGGGCGTGGCCCAAAATGTTTGAGAACTGCTGAACTTGAGGACTGAGCACAAGCTGATGATGGGCGGAGTTTCAAATGACACTGAGAAAGGCAGGGGAGCAGCTGCCATGGATGCTGAAGCTGTATCTTGAGGTGAGTTTGAGTCCTCGTTATATGCGAGGCACACATATTCAAGTCCGTTTTCATCCTTTTGGATCTCAGAAGATGTTTTTGTTAGTTGTCGGACACCCTAGCGTCCAAGTCATGTCATGATTAAGTTGGCAGGCTCAACAAACCCTGTGAACGGGGAAGCATTTGGTTGAATACTTTTTGAGAGAGTGGCGTGAAAAATTATTATAAATTATTAACTCATTTTTATACACCAGTATCTCAAAAAGTATAGCAAATTAAGAAACCACGTTCGTCGTCGTTGTTAGGCAGAGTGACTTGCCACCGTTCCAATGCACTGAATAGGAAGACATGGAATATATAGTTAAACACACACGGGTCAGTTCTGTTTCTGTCTGGATTAAAATTGGTGATCAGCGATAATGTTTTTGTGTTTGTGCCTTCAACACTGGGGAAACTAATAATCATTAATTAATTTAGGAAATACGATTTTCATTTCCCCCTCACGTTTTTGTTATGGTACGGTCGGGAGTTCAATGATACCGTTCATTTCCACAAACAAATCTATGTTGCGGTCGGTATTAAAACTGTGAACTTCTCTGTGCTTTTAAATAATACAACGTGAAAAATGAAAGTGACCCTGTGTATAGTGTTACTTATTATACAATTTAGATTTCATTAAACTGGTGGAGACGCAGCCTCTAGCATGTAGCTAGCACAGCAATTGCAAGCAACGCCACTGTTACAGTACAAATTTCTTTCCTTCAGAGGTACTTCTTTAGAGAAGTTTAACAATAACAAAATGTTGGTTAACAACAAGACATAAATGATTACATGCTCCTGTTTACAGTTTTTAAAAGAAGATTCTGAAATGAAAATGCATTTTATATATGTTTCTTCCTACCAAAAATGATTTATTTGGAATGTTACTTGTGCTGAGTTAGAAAATATACATACTGCACTGGATTTATATAGCTCCATTTTAAAATTCAAACACAGAATTCATTATCCCTCATATTGTTTATTAGTTTATTAAAATGATATGAGATTGCACATCTAGACATCGTGTGCATGTGTTATTTGTGTATATTATTTATTATTTGTATAGTAATATCTGTATTATATTTGTTGTATTATAGCATATTCTACATATCATATATATATATATATATATATATATATATATATATATATATATATATATATATATATATATATATATACACTTGGTGCGTGTCTCTTTCTTCTGTCTCAAGTTGTGTTTTCACCACTGCATTATGTGGCAGATGTGGTTGTTTGATTTTCCAGGATGCCTTCTGCCAAACAATGGAAATTCAATGGCAAAAACGTTGTTAAAGTAGCATTAAGGTTTGGTTGCAAAAGTGCAAAAGGTTAGAAATTGCAAGTTAAGGTAGCCAGGCAACCTTAACTCTGCACCCTTATGTGTATGTCACACTTGACATCATCAATGACATCAGCAATGACAAAGCAGTCACTAAGCACATGACAAATTCTTCCTGAAGACTGGCCATACAGACATAACACTGGGAAATCATAGTCCTTGTGATTGGTAACATGTTCAGTAACTGCATTAGCATTAGCATGCTGTCAAGCTAATTATTTCACCAATGTTCTAAGTAAAACCAATATACTTAGAATACAGTAGTGCTATAGAATTAATTAGGGACCTTCCATGTATTACTGGAACTATTGTTAAACAAGTCATATTTCTCCAAACACTATCAGCAATATTCATACAAGCCACATTTTCTGTGTCTGGAATCTACAACATTGGCTTTCTTGTATTAACTGCACTGTTTCACATGGCAAAAGGAGTCACTGCATTTTCTGCAGTATGTGTATGTTTGCACTGTGATTAACCATTCTTCTTTCAAACTTTACAGGTGACTATGAATGCTTGGTAACATACTGTTATGCTGGAAGCCAATTGTGACATTAAAATGTTTAGGTAGAGATGCAGATTTGCGCAGTTCAACATTGTGAAAATGTAAAGGTGCACAATGAAGTACATAAACAAGAGGTGGATTGTAATGCGTGGATGTTATGCTTAAGCACAAGTGTGACATACGGACAGACAGACAGGGGGACTCCTCATACTCTTAATAACTTGTCCTTTTCAAGTTCAACCCTCTTGAGTTTTATTCAGTGCATATTTAGTATTTTTCTGTTTTAATTTTCTTTTTTTTTGGTTTAGGGTGTATTCCAGAACAATAATAAAAAATGGCTGCTCCTTTGTAGATGAGAGCAATGGTGATTTGTATTTGATGCAGCTGCACTGTCCGATGGAAGCTGTGAAATGAATGGTGGTATAAAGGCTGGAGGCAGGGAGTTGATAAAGTAGGGCATTACTTTTAAGCTGGTTGAGTTGGTTTCTTGCCTCTTTGACTGGCCTGTGTGAAAGTGTGATCATACCTACAGTGCTGCTCAGCCTCAGGCCTGTATAGACTTTCTGAATCGCTGAACCTTTTATTTTTCAAATACGGGTTATTTAAGATATCCTTCCATGGTTTAAATAGAGGTACTGAAGGCAGACTGGGTCCAAGTACTGCAGTATTACACCTGGTGAATATGAATGGAGAGCTCTGAGGACACTCTCATTTATCAAGGTTACTAAAGTGTGTTTGCAGGGGAGATTGAGGGAAACCTTTCAAAGTAGCATCTCAGGGTTTGCCTTCACATGAGATAACAAAGGAAACCCAGCAGGGAGGCTGTATTGAGCAAAGGCCAGCCTGGATGTACAACACGTGCATCTCAATGAGCCAAGCCCTTAGCCTGTTCTTATGGGTGAAACTATAAAAGAAAGAATAAAGGACATTTTTCACAGGTCTTTTAACCCTGACCCAGTACTCTAAACCTAATCCTCTCCACTGCGTGCTGTGATTAGTCTTAATTCCCCATCAGAGAAAAAATAATGTATATACAAACCTATATTTCTTTACATTGGTGGTGCAGCTGCAGGAGACAGGGTCCTCTGATCCATAAAAACAAATGCAGGCAATCATGTTACCAATGTACTGCAGGGGAAAAACACAATTATGTAGGAAGACTATAGAGGTGTTTTATTAATTATCGCCAGTTAAAAATAAATAAATAAATAATATTGTTTATTGTTTTATTTTGATCATTGTAACAAGTTATCTTTTATTAAGCACTGTATATACCATTTTAAATGCAGCAGCCTTTCTTATACTGTACCAACCTTTGCTATTGACTAGAAACAATCAGTGTACCACTTTTACAAGGTCTGCATTTCCAAACTACTAAGATCAGTTTAACATGGGTTATCCTACTAGCAGTTCATTCTGACCCTCAGGAAACTAAACTGTGTCATTGGTGGTGCTTTGCTGCCTCCTACAGGAGAATGCCAGAATAGCAGTATTTTTTCCACTAGCTGAGAATTCAAAGTAATCATTTTTGTGGCAGCTATTTATAACATTGGATTAAAGCAATTTGACAAATTGTATGGCTCATTTGAAACAGTGTGCACGCTTTTCCACTGTGGCCAAATTACCCGCCTCATACATTTACTGTGGTGTGGTCAATGTCCCTGCAATTAGCACACAGTGGAAATACAGCCTATATTAAAACAGTGTCATAATTGTCTTTTATAATGACCTTATGTGACAGATAAAAAATAATAGGGTTACATTTGGTTTTGTGTCTTTAGCTTTTGAATCTATAATATGTGTAAGCAAAAGGATGAATAAGATTTCAGAGATTCCAGTGTAGATCAACTTGTATCCATTCGAAACACATCTCACCCAATGC
Organism: Acipenser oxyrinchus oxyrinchus; assembly: GCA_030684275.1. Lineage (NCBI taxonomy): Eukaryota > Metazoa > Chordata > Actinopteri > Acipenseriformes > Acipenseridae > Acipenser > Acipenser oxyrinchus. Next base: position 46,351 of record JAGXEW010000418.1, read on the forward strand.
ACAACAATGATGACTAAATTACCTGTCATTGGATCTTCAGTTCTGTTTCCATTGACTCATTGACTCAATTGCCCTTACCACATTCCTAGCAAAAGATACATCACTTCACTAGTATGTTAGCTTTGCTGCACCATTTTCTAATTTTGACCAGGGAAATTAATGCCCCCTCCTCCTCCTCCTCCAAATATATATATATATATATATATATATATATATATATATATATATATATATATATATATATATATATATCCAAATAGGCAGGAGCTGCAATCTGTAAACACCGAGGCAGACAAAATGAAGCAATTAGTCATTATTTATTTCTTAGCAGATGCCCTTATCCAGGGCGACTTACAATTGTTACAAGATATCACATTATTTTTACATACAATTACCCATTTATACAGTTGGGTTTTACTGGAGCAATCTAGGTAAAGTACCTTGCCCAAGGATACAGCAGTCCCTTACCTGGGATTGAACCCACGACCCTCGGTCAAGAGTCCAGAGCCCTAACCACTACTCCACACTGCTGCTCTTTGCATCATATACAAAACTGTAATTAACCATTTACATGTTTGCATGTCATATTTAGAAAATGTATAATCTCTGACACACATTTGATGTTGACCAGATTGTTTTTTTATTGATTTTTTAAACTTTTGTTCTATGCCACTTATCCTAGGATTACCTTTTAATTATGCTGCTGTTATCCTTATAATGGCTTTTAAAAGCACTAATTAAGAAAAACACTGTGTGCAATTCCGTTGTTGACTTCATTCCACTATAACATTCTGAAATGTGCAGCTGTCAAAGAAACACAACATGTATTTGTGTGCAAATATAATTTAACTCAAAAGTGTAACTGGCAATAATTCCCTTAAAATCATGCCCACCAATAAAAACTGAAAAATAAATACATCTATCTAATCTCTAAAAGATTAACCCTACCCCTCCCAAACACATTCTTTTTAAAACACACCCAGTAATATTTATTTTAGCAGATGCCTTTATCCAAGGCGACTTACAGAGACTAGGGTGTGTGAACTATGCATCAGCTGCAGAGTCACTTACAATTACATCTCACCCAAAAGACAGAGCACAAGGAGGTTAAGTGACTTGCTCAGGGTCACACAATGAGTCAGTGGCTGAGGTGGGATTTGAACCGGGACCTTCTAGTTACAAGCCCTTTTCTTTAACCACTGGAAGCGTGAAGCTGGAAGCGTTAATCAGTTTATGTCAGGAATTGGTTAGGAGTTCCATGCTGCCTCAGCAGAGTGGGACTGTGTGGTAAAGGGATACTGCAGCTCCCAGTCTCAGCTCTAAGTAAGGAGTTTAAGTGCACCAAGATTTGACTGGAAATGACATTGGTGGAGTCACATGATGAATGTGTGAGGGAGGCAGCACCTGCGTTGAAAACTGGAAGAAAGTGGGCGGCAAAGGAAGCTGTGGAAGACGCAAAGGCTGCCCTTCGTATCAGTGATATCATGGGACAGGTTGGAAGAGGAGGCCTTGATCTCAGTTCAGCTCCTCCTACATGGCACAAAGCAGTCCCAGCTCAACAGAGGAAGCTGGTAGTCAACGAGGTGCAAAAGCAGGAGGCAAGGATGAGGTGTGTAAAGGCAGTTTCCCAGGCCAAGCAGTGAGAATGGACAAGATGGGAGAGTGTGGAACAATGTAAGATCGGCTGGTGAGATCTATGGACAAAGGAACAGAGCAGGATCAGTTTCCTCATCAGGTCAACATATGACGTTCTCCCATCACCACAGAACCTTAATCTATGGGGAGAAGAGGATACGTGGTGTCCTTTGTGTTCCTAGCCAGCTACTTTAAGACCCATTTTCACAGGATGTAAGGTGGGTCTTAGCCAAGGATGGTTTACTTGGCGTCAGGTGTTGCGATGTTTGGCCTTATCATTAGAATACAAGCACAGCATGACCAACAGGCTGCCACCAATGCCAGCAATATATGACTGTCACAGGGTGGCTTTACTAGGAGCTCTTAAAATAAACAAATCCCCTGGGCGGATGAGATCCTCCCAATAGTACTCAAAGAAATGAAAGAAGTTATTTACAAACCGCTAACCAAGATCATGCAACAGTCTCTTGACACAGGGTTGTACCGACAGACTGGAAAATAGCAAGCGTAATACCGATCCACAAAAAGGAGACAAAACCGAACCAGGTAACTACAGACCAATAAGCCTGACTTCTATTATATGTAAACTTATGGAAACTATAATAAGATCCAAAATGGAAAATGACCTATATGGTAACAATATCCTGGGAGACAGCCAGCATGGTTTTAGGAAAGGGAGATCGTGTCTAACTAACCTACTTGACTTTTTGAGGATGCAACATTGAAAATGGATAACTGCAAAGCATACGACATGGTTTATTTAGATTTCCAGAAAGCTTTTGACAAAGTCCCGCATAAAAGATTAATTCTCAAACTGAACGCAGTAGGGATTCAAGGAAATGCATGCACATGGATTAGGGAGTGGTTAACAGGTAGAAAACAGAAAGTACTGATTAGAGGATAAACCTCAAAATGGAGTGAGGTAACCAGTGGTGTACCACAGGGATCAGTATCAGGTCCTCTGCTATTCCTAATCTACATTAATGATTTAGATTCTGGTATAGTAAGCAAACTTGTTAAATTTGCAGACGACACAAAAATAGGAGGAGTGGCAAACACTGTTGCAGCAGCAAAGGTCATTCAAAATGATCTAGACGGCATTCAGAATTGGGCAGACACATGGCAAATGAAATTTAATAGAGAAAAGTGGAAAGTATTGCATGCGGGCAATAAAAATGTGCATTATAAATATCACATGGGAGATAGTGAAATTGAAGAAGGGAACTATGAAAAGACCTAGGAGTTTATGTTGACTCAGAAATGTCTTCATCTAGACAATGTGGGGAAGCTATAAAAAGGCTAACAAGATGCTTGGATATATTGTGAGAAGTGTTGAATTTAAATCAAGGGATGTAATGTTAAAACTCTACAATGCATTAGTAAGACCTCACCTAGAATATTGTGTTCAGTTCTGGTCACCTCGTTACAAAAAGGATATTGCTGCTCTAGAAAGAGTGCAAAGAAGAGCAACCAGAATTATCCTGGGTTTAAAAGGCATGTCGTATGCAGACAGGCTAAAAGAATTGAATCTATTCAGTCTTGAACAAAGAAGACTATGCGGTGATCTGATTCAAACATTCAAAATCCTAAAAGGTATAGACAATGTCAACCCAGGGGACTTCTTTGACCTGAAAAAAGAAACAAGGACCAGGGGTCACAAATGGAGATTAGATAAAGGGGCATTCAGAACAGAAAATAGGAGGCACTTTTTACACAAAGAATTGTGAGGGTCTGGAACCAACTCCCCAGTAATGTTGTTGAAGCTGACACCCTGGGATCCTTCAAGAAGCTGCTTGATGAGATTCTGGGATCAATAAGCTACTAACAACCAAACGAGCAAGATGGGCGAATGGCCTCCTCTCGTTGTAAACTTTCTTATGTTCTTATGTTCTTATGAATTACGTCAGGCCAGAAAGCAGTACACAGACACAGTGGTTAGGAATGAATTTGAGTCGCGGCAGCTCAGTGTTTAATAAACAAATAAATAAAAGGTTGAACAAAACAGAAGACAGGACACGACACTTACGCCAAAATAAATAGACAAACAAAACGGATTAACACTAAACAAACAGTGTACTAAAAGACAAACAAAACGGATTAACACTAAACAAATAGTGTACTAAGAGACAAACAAAACGGACTGACACTAAACAAACAGTGTACTAAGAGACAAACAAACACGATGAGTACAAACACTTATTATTATTATTATCTGATTTTACCTCCTCTCCACACCCGTTCTCCACTCACCAAACACACAACCCCGAGTGAATGAAATGTGCATCTATATATACTCTTGTGCCGGGATTCAATTACTAATTAATTATTCACTTGAATCCCAGCACGTGAATTAATTATGTGCAACCTCGTGCTCGCATATTAATTACTTTATGCATGTGAAGTAATGTGCCTAAATACAATTATACATTTTAAATAACATGTGCTGCACACACCCATTTATATCCCATGCAGCCATCTCGATACACCGACATTAACACACGTAACATACAACATATAACTAAAAGTGTGGTTGCATGATCTCAAAGTATTCTGAGTATACAGGGGTCCAAAAGACGCAGGTACTCACTTGTGAAGGATGTGCCAATATTAATGACCTATATGTTTTGGCTCTGTTTCAAAGGCACCCGCACTGTTGACATCGCTGCTACAGAGGAGTGAACGGCACGACCCAGGAGATTGAATACCAGCAGCACAACACACACCCGAACGGCGATGCCCTACTCTACGTTAAGTGTCGGAATGCAAGCTGTAGAGCAGGGGGCCGAAAGCGGTGTGTTTGGAACCAGATAGACTGCTTGCAGTGGAATAAGTGCTGTTCATGTCCTCTATTCTACAGAGCGGTGTCGGTGAGGGTGAGAAGGATATTGTGTTTGTGACTGTTTCCACCAGGGCCTGGAGGAGATCAAGCAGGCCGTGGCCATTATGTTAACTACCATCTCCATACCAGCAATATAAACAGGACAGAGCATACATTGAACGGTTAACAGGATTGGATCTCGAGGCCCCCAAGGGCCCAGGTGATAGTTATATCATTTTTTCCATACAGTACCTGTTGAAGAGGAGAGTATGCTACCGTGGGACAGATAGAGATGAGGATTGGCTTTTTAGGGTTTTCTAGTTTTTTAGTTAAGTTTTAGGACTTAGTGTTTCCTTGTCTATCTGTGTAGTTTGTCTATGTTATATTCCCTGTGTTAATAAAGATTGTTGAAGCTTGCCTGTTGCGGTGTTTCCTGTACACTCATTGGGAAGGTCCGTGTGGTCACCTCGCAGTCCAAAATTACCTGTAGGGGAGAACAAAAGAGTATTCATAAATTGTTATACATTCCAGTGTTAACAATAACCCCTGACACACTGCCCCATGTGCTTAAAGAAAAGTGGTGTTCACACTGTCACATGTTTACTGAAATGTATTAATCACAAGAAAAAAAGGATTGCATTGCTTGTATTTTCGCAAAATATTATAAGGATTTGTCGACAAAGCAGTGTTTGTTTGGGGCCTCGTTTTCAAAATGTTCATTAATGTTGTATTGTAGGTTCCACTTTACAGAGCATGGTAATTTACAGAGTATGGTCAATAACTCCTGTATATTTAAATCTCTTGTCAATTGCAAGTTGCAGCCAGACCTATGTGTGATGTCAGCTTATTTCAATAACTTTCTGCTTTATCAACAAATAATAATGTCAAGAAAAGGGGATTTCTTTTTTCCAATTAGGCCTGCAGACTTCACAAAGTTGTATCGCCTCTCCCTGAGGGTAGCTGTGCCAACATAATCAAATGCAGCAGCACAGCTTCCAGGCAGCTGCATAAAGAGATGCACTTCTGAAGTCAAAGTGAAGGTATTTAGGTAACCGGATTGCCTGCAGCTGTAAGTGTCTGCGCAGGGAGCAGCTGTTCGGTTGAAAGTTGTTCCTCAGGTGCTTGGATGTTTCTTTTATTCCCCATCAAGCTTCAATGTGGATAGGATCTGAAAATCATGGCTGCAGATTTGAATAGGTTGCAGCTAGTTTATGTGCAGAGTAAGCACACCGGAAAACAATTATACTGACAAGATCGTCTGTTCATGCCCAAGACACTCTCCCACCATCTCAATAAAACTGATGCACAACGTCAGGCTTTGGTTACTTACTTGACGTGATCTTTAAAACAGATGAACGAACTGTACAAGGAAAATATGTATAATGTAGAAGAAGATGATTCAGCTCACAGAAACGTCTAGATTCTGAAGGCTTTTTCACGGAATTGTCATCTGCATGTCTTATTCACAAGGCCCAAACTGACATTTAATTTACAGGCTTGTAGGTAGTTTTTACTTTTACTTTTCTTTTTTTTTTTACAAATGTATCAGCTACATGTGGTAGATATCTGAGAGCTATAGTATGATGGTATTATTCTGCTTTCTGGTTTATTGAGATGAAGCTTCCTATAAACTTCCATCCACTTTACAGACCCCAGTCCGGTTAGAGTGAAGATGCAAGATCTACTGGGGTGCACTTCCAACCATATCAATATTTATTTATTGCCATTATATGGGGGTTGTCATGCATATACACTACCGTTCAAAAGTTTGGGGTCACTTAGAAATGTCCTTGTTTTCGAAAGAAAAGCAAATTTTTTGTCCATTAAAATAACATCAAATTGATCAGAAATACAGTGTAGACATTGTTAATGTTGTAAATGACTATTGTAGCTGGAAACGGCTGATTTGTAATGGAATATCTACATAGGCGTACAGAGGCCCATTATCAGCAACCATCAGTCCTGTGTTCCAATGGCACGTTGTGTTTGCTAATCCAAGTTTATCATTTTAAAAGGCTAATTGATCATTAGAAAACCCTTTTGCAATTATGTTAGCACAGCTGAAAACTGTTGTGCTGATTAAAGAAGCAATAAAACTGGCCTTCTTTAGACTAGTTGAGTATCTGGAGCATCAGCAATTGTGGGTTCGATTACAGCCTCAAAATGGCCAGAAACAAAGAACTTTCTTCTGAAACTCGTCAGTCTATTCTTGTTCTGAGAAATGAAGGCTATTCCATGCGAGAAATTGCCAAGAAACTGAAGATCTCGTACAATGCTGTGTACTACTCCCTTCACAGAACAGCGCAAACTGGCTCTAACCAGAATAGAAAGAGGAGTGGGAGGCCCGGTGCACAACTGAGCAAGAGGACAAATACATTAGAGTGTCTAGTTTGAGAAACAGACGCCTCACAGGTCCTCAACTGGCAGCTTCATTAAATAGTACCCGCAAAATACCAGTCTCAACGTCAACAGTGAAGAGGCGACTCGGGATGCTGGCCTTCTAGGCAGAGTTGCAAAGAAAAGCCATATCTCAGACTGGCCAATAAAAAGAAAAGACTAAGATGGGCAAAAGAACACAGACACTGGACAGAGGAAGATTGGAAAAAGTGTTATGGACAGACGAATCTAAGTTTGAGGTGTTCGGATCACAAAGAAGAACATTAGTGAGATGCAGACCAAATGAAAAGATGCTGGAGGAGTGCTTGACGCCATCTGTCAAGCATGGTGGAGGCAATGTGATGGTCTGGGGGTGCTTTGGTGGTGGTAAAGTGGGAGATTTGTACAGGGTAAAAGGGATCTTGAAGAAGGAAGGCTATCACTCCATTTTGCAACGCCATGCCATACCCTGTGGACGGCGCTTGATTGGAGCCAATTTCCTCCTACAACAGGACAATGACCCAAAGCACAGCTCCAAACTATGCAAGAACTATTTAGGGAAGAAGCAGTCAGCTGGCATTCTGTCTATAATGGAGTGGCCAGCACAGTCACCGGATCTCAACCCTATTGAGCTGTTGTGGGAGCAGCTTGACCGTATGATACGTAAGAAGTGCCCATCAAGCCAATCCAACTTGTGGGAGGTGCTTCAGGAAGCATGGGGTGAAATCTTTTCAGATTACCTCAACAAATTGACAACTAGAATGCCAAAGGTCTGCAAGGCTGTAATTGCTGCAAATGGAGGATTCTTTGACGAAAGCAAAGTTTGAAGGACACAATTATTATTTCAATTAAAAATCATTATTTCTAACCTTATCAATGACTATATTTCCTATTCATTTTGCTATATTTCCTATTCAAACTCATTTCATGTATGTTTTCATGGAAAACAAGGAAATTTCTAAGTGACCCCAAACTTTTGAACGGTAGTATATATATATATATATATATATATATATATATATATATATATATATATATATATATATAAACCTGTTCCCACTCCTCTGAACCTGTGCTGGAGCGAGCAGGAAGGGCAGATGAACTAATCAAAATGCAGAAGAGTCGGGAACCAATGAAATGTTTCTGATGGAACAGGTTGGATTGAAGCTGCTGGTGTTGTGAATTCAAAAGGCATTTTGATCAGAAGATGCATATACAATATGAAACAAAACAGCTACTCAAAACTGATTTATAACAAGGGATATGTTGATACAAAATAGCAAAACAATCGCAATTATATTGAAAAAGATATTGCAGGAAGACGTACAACAAAGCAGAAAGCTAAGGAAAGTAATGTGTTGTGTTTTAAACCCTACAGCCTGTTCAGTAACACTTTTAACAGGTTTGTTTTGTTTTGGACAAAACTTAAAAATAAAACGTGAATTCTGTATGTCTGCTTGACAAACCTTGGGGGAGAGAACAACTATAACATTTAGACACAGTGTATGAAAGTTACACCTCTGTGCTAGACTTGCAGCCCTTTAGTTTTCATTTCAAAATAGCTGCTGCAATCAAAATGATATCATTATATTCTATTATATCAATTACCATGAACCTGATCCATTCAATTCAGGTATCAAGCACGAGTATTGAAACAGAGGTTTGATAAATGGAGCGATAAGCAAATGAAATCAAATCAGTGCAGCTTGTAATGCTTTAAAATGTACTGTTTATCAGAAGCATAATCCCTGCATCGTATTTCATGGAGAGGCTCAGTACATTTTAACAGCTGAAAATGGCCTTCTTCCATCAGAATGTCTATTCTGTTTCCCAGAATAGTGGTAATTAGTAGCAGTACTTTTGATGCTTCTTCCTGACGGGTTTGGGGAGATAAGGGTTATAGAACTCGGAGAGACCACAGCATTTTACTAACAGATACAATTCAGCCCTAACCCAAAATTAATATTTTGGTTACACAACTCGGCATGAATTAATTTCCTATTGAATTCATTTGAAGAAAGCGTCTATTGAGGATACATGCAATACTTACTTAGCATTTTAGAACGTGTGCTCATTCAAAATGAATTCATGTTGTTTGTTATTTACTTGTTTAGACTTTAATAGCAAACACAATTACAGACACAAGTCTTCCTATTTTTGCTTATCTATTTATTTGTATGATATCCAACGTATTATGTTTGGAAACTCAGCTAAAACAGTGTATGCTTTTAATCCCATTGCATAAAACACTACAGACACTTCTTATATGCACAGAAGTGTGACTGGAAGCTTGCAGACACACTTCAACATGTCCAGTTCTTTTGCAGTGGTTTCATTAAAGGAACTCTGATTAGAAGGCATTACCCCTGCATTGTGTTTCGCTCAACCCAGGTCAAAGCATGTTGACCCACATCCTGAGGTACATCGCTGGGACCCGGTTAGGAGTGCCAGTTTAAAAGGGGCTATGGGGCTATAGTAACGCCCTTGGTCAACTCACACACTAATATGATTTTTATTGCGATTAGAAGTTGATAAATAGTGCATTTATTTCAATTTTATTTTAAAGCTTTGTATCTGTGATCAGCTGCTGGGTGATAGCTTCCTAATAAGCGGATGTAAGGTCTGAGGTTTCTAATTGATATGTTTCTTACAGCAATGGTAAACAGTAAGAAATGTAGTTTATGTTCCCCAAACTGAATAACCTGAATAACTTACAACACACCTACTCTGGTTTAGTAAGCAGAGAGAAGTGGTACATTTTCACTTCCTCTCTGCTGAGGGGAAAGAATGGTATTCTATAAATCACTCACAGGTACAAGAGGCCTGTTTTCATCACTGCGTGATAATGCGTCGACAATCCCAAGGATTTATATTAGGGTACCTTTTGAAAAAAGGGGGATTTCTGCAAGCAGGTTGTAACATCGAAGACATTTTGATTGTCTTTTATTACATTGTGTTAACAGACTATAAAACCCACAGTAACAGCTGATTGATAGCAACAGCAACTCTCTTTCATTTCTTACCATATTACTTTTCTGATTTTTATGAGTACAGTGTTTTACTGAGCTCTCCCAAGGGGCTTGTTCAAGAACTGAATGCATTGCACATGGTTTAGAAATAGAACCAAATCCACAATTGATTGCTCCTAGAGACATCAAATCGAGAGAAAAAAGCAAGCTGTATTAAAAGCCTTAAGGGCTATTATTACATTAGAAAAAAAATGCAGTATAAAGATAGGAATCTCTAATTCTACACACTTATTATTATTATTATTATTATTATTATTATTATTATTATTATTATTATTATTATTATTATTATTATTAATCTCTGATTCTACAGTTTGTAACATCTGCCTCCTTTGGGGTGGCCATTCCTTCTTGCAAGTTCATGTAACTTTCTCTATTATTCTGTGTGATTTAAATCCACGGAAGAGGTTTTATAGCTATTTTAAATGGATATATATTTCTGAGATTCAATGACACCCCCAAGCAGGTCTTTAAAATGGTTTTAAATCTAGTACATTTCCTAATTTACAGTCATTACGATGACTCTCTTAAGCCACTGCCATGAGCTTCTGACTGAGAAAATGTCAAGATTATTACTAATATTGATTATACTGAGCTTGTGTTAAATACTGTGACAGTGTTCCCTATTTATAACACTATCTGGAACTACTGTATTTGTACCACCTTTTAAAATGGCACTATATGGACAATGTGAGCCATGGCATTATTGTCTTATAATAAATGGCTCTGTGGTATGAAGGGTCACCTCATTGTGACAGAGCACTGCAATTGTTTTGTATTGATGATGATTATTATTATTATTATTGTATTGTTGTCTTGGCATGAATTTCTGTTTGATCTTGATGCAATACACCCCGGTAAAATGCAAATTAATCCCAGGAATAGTTATTTCATTTACTGAAACATATACTGATAAGAAATAGACAATAAGCAGACAGACCATACAGCTTATACTGACTTCATCAGTGATCCAATATGTGTGCAAGTCAGACTTCTTACTGCAGTGTTTGTCTAAAATGTATTGCCACTATACTTTGCTTACAAGTATATATAGAAGCAACTGAGTGCTCTGAGAGTGTGCTTTCCTCAGTTCATTCAAACAGTAGTGCCAAAGAAAGGGGGTCTTTTAAGGCTGTGGTTGGAAGTTGTGTCAAAATTACAGTAATAAATAAAATGTTATTTCATATAAAATGGAAAAATAATACAGAGCAACTGCAGGGCTACTGCATGTGTCAGCTGTTGGAAAATGTGTGTGATTGTTGATTTCATAATAATTTCTGGCCATAAAGTATTTATAACAACGTGGGCTGTTTTATAATTATATTGAGTTGGGAGCAGTGTATTGTATACCTCCTAAGATTAAGTACACGTATGAAATGAATATCGTTGTATTGTTCACTTTGGCTATGTAGTCGTTTCTGCTCAGTTCTATACTCCTCACTCCTTTACAATCGGAGCAGCCATCTCAGCAGCGAAAGCCAACATTAACCAGCATCTAATTAAGAGCCTAGGGCTGGCCCTCCTCAGCAGTAGAATCTTACATATGCACATCTGTTTCTGATATTGCTGCAGCACCAAAAAATTGTTAGCATGCCCGGAGTGGGGCTACCTGATCCGCCGGGGGTCCTCTCTACTGTGTGCCAGGGTAAACACATAGTTTCACTCTACCCATTCTTTTGTCCTGTAAAGTAATATAAAAAATTCTAACCCATCTCATTTGTTTTGTGTGTCTTTTCCTCCTTTCATATATGTCATGCATTGGCACATGAACTATTGTTTGTCCCACAAGTGGAGCCGGGGTCCAACCTTTGGGGTAAGTGAGGCTCATTCCCCGACCTCCACGCCTCCAGCGACCACACACACCTCTATCCTTTAGCAGCTCCTGCTCTTTATCTTCCTCAAACTCAGACTGGGCTCTATTTCCAGCTCTCTCTTCTGTCATTCCTTTTCTAGGTTCTTCAGTGCAACAACCTATTCCTCCTACACGTCCGCCGCTCCACAGAGCCTCTCTATCTTAAGTGTTTTCTGTTACTTTTGTTGTTTAAGAAAAAAAAAAATCACACTCTTAAATAAAAGTTCCAGCTAGACCTTTATCGTATAATTAATTACTAGTGTCATTTTGCAGAATGATCAATCAACTTCTGAATCATTAACAAACTGGAAGTTTCATTTAACACGACAGAACTTTACATAGCTAAGCGTGGACACAGGCATGACAATTTGTATTACTAGTTTAATCGTGTACATTATAAAAATTATGATATATATATACAGTACTGTGCAAAAGTTTTAGGCAGGTGTGAAAAAATGCTGTAAAGTAAGAATGCTTTCAAAAATAGACATGTTAATAGATTATATTTATCAATTAACTAAATGCAAAGTGAGTGAACAGAAGAAAAATCTAAATCAAATCCATATTTGGTGTGACCACACTTTGCCTTCAAAACAGCATCAAGCATCAGTTCTTCTAGGTACACTTGCACACAGTTTTTGAAGGAACTCGGCAGGTAGGTTGGCCCAAACATCTTGGAGAACTAACCACAGTTCTTCTGTGGATTTAGGCAGCCTCAGCTGCTTCTCTCTCTTCATGTAATCCCAGACAGACTCGATGATGTTGAGATCAGGGCTCTGTGGGGGCCATACCATCACTTTCAGGACTCCTTGTTCTTCTTTACGCTGAAGATAGTTCTTAATGACTTTCGCTGTATGTTTGGGGTCGTTGTCATGCTGCAGAATAAATTTGGGGCCAATCAGATGCCTCCCTGATGCTATTGCATGATGGATAAGTATCTGCCTGTACTTCTCAGCATTGAGGAGACCATTAATTCTGACCAAATCCCCAACTCCATTTGCAGAAATGCAGCCCCAAACTTGCAAGGAACCTCCACCATGCTTCACTGTTGCCTGCAGACACTCATTCGTGTATGCTCTCCAGCCCTTCGGCTGAACAAACTGCCTTCTGCTACAGCCAAATATTTCAAATTTTGACTCATCAGTCCAGAGCACCTGCTGCCATTTTTCTGCACCCCAGTTCCTGTGTTTTCGTGCATAGTTGAGTCGCTTGGCCTTGCTAGACCTTTATCGTATAATTAATTACTAGTGTCATTTTGCAGAATGATCAATCAACTTCTGAATCATTAACAAACTGGAAGTTTCATTTAACACGACAGAACTTTACATAGCTAAGCGTGGACACAGGCATGACAATTTGTATTACTAGTTTAATCGTGTACATTATAAAAATTATGATATATATATATATATATATTTTTTCTGTAGCACGGTTCCCAGAATTCATTGATACACATACAGTATTTTAAATGGATTTTATTTCACATGCCCTGGGAAATGGCTATATTTTCCATATTCCATCATATTCATTGTTTTGAAGGCTTAAAAGAAAAAATAACTAAATTATTAATCAGGAGATTAAATAAAACATAACAGCGAACTTACTTGCCAAGAACGAAGGTAAATAGATCATCCATTGCCATTGGTTCATTTCGAGAATATTTTAATGATTGTTTAGTTTCTGTGACGAGACTGTTTTCTAACAGAACGCTAGCGGACTGTGTAAAATAAACAACTGTAACAGTGGATGGAATGCAAGCATGTTAGATGAAAAGCTGATACAATAAGTCCTGGTACCCAGTACCAGCATTAAAATAAGACCGGTACTGAGTATCAGTGAGTACCGGCAGAATTTCACCCCTGGGCTTATCACAGTCATATTCACTTGTGTGGGTTTTAACAATTAAAAATATATATATATTGAGCTTCATTTGAGTTAAAAAAGGATGCTGGGATGGGGCTACCATTTTAAATGTTGCAATGCATACTGTAATTGTGCCACTTTTTCATGTTTTACTGTAATTGTGCAGCTTTGTCATGTTTTGACACACAAGAGGCTGTTCTGGTATTTTCCAATATCTACGTCTAGAGGCGAAGACAAGTGCTGTTTAACACCCAAAGCATGCAGATTTTGAACCATATTTGAACACCCTGTAGTGTGTTATTGTGCTTATAAGATGGTACCCCCACTTCCACCTCATCCCCACCCCCACCCATCCCATCCCATCCTAAAGTGAATTGGTTGTCAACTGAATCAGACAGAGTGCTTCTGAAAGTTCTAAGCTGTGCTGGTATGATGACATACTTGCACAGGTTGGAACACTCGTTAACCAATGAGATTGCTCCCTCTATTCTTATCATGTTATAACTGTATTTATCATTACTGGCCTACACTATATACACTTCTGTGATTAAATAAAGTTAAACTACTCCAGCACTAGAAATGTAATTGTCAGTTCTTGAGCTTGTTTCCCAGCTGTTCAGTTTCCTCCCTTTAGTTGCAACAACATGTATGTCTTGTTTTTTCTTTAAAATCAATTGAAATCCTTAAAAAAGAAAAATGGGATAACATTTGTTTTCCCTTTATTTTGTCCCCTGAACTAAACTAAAGCAAAGGTACAAAGGTAATGCTATTTTCACTTGTCTATACACCAATCTGTTTTATGATGCTTATTGTAACAGATAGATAAGATTTAATGGGGTTGTTTTTGCTCTAGAGCTGAACAGCTTGGCAGTCCTGTGGGAAATTTCAAAATGGCAAAGTATATATTATATCCTAGACCTCTTTAGCAAAATGATTTCTGCTGTTTTCTCATCTCTGTGATCACATTGTTTTCATTACCTCTGTTTCATGGGCTCTATTGTAATGATCTAAAAGCAGCACATTTCAATACTACGGTGTACAGAGGAGCTATTATTCCTCTTTATACTCTGAGCTGGCATACTTGTGCAAGTACTCATAAGTAGAGGATGCTGACCCTGGAAGTGCCTTTGCAATGCATTTCTGAACGAGTGAGGATTAACCTTATTTTACATTGAGTTTAGCAGTTGCTCTTCAGCTGTAGTTGCCTGCCATAGACATGTGCAATGTAGGCCAGATCAGCTAAAGTGGTTTTGTATTATGAAGCAGCAGCAGCACCACCACCACCAACAGCAGCAGAACTTATCACCCATAACTAGTGTCTGAATAGTGCTGAAGAGCAGCGTCTGAACTTAGCACCCATAACTAGTGACACTGCAGTGTGGAGTAGTGGTTAGGGCTCTGGACTCTTGGGTCGTGGGTTCAATCCCAGGTTGGGGACACTGCTGCTGTACCCTTGAGCAAGGTACTTTACCTAGATTGTTCCAGTAAAAACCAAACTGTATAAATGGGTAAATGTATGTAAAAATAATGTATAAAAAATAAAGTAATTGCATGTAAAAATAATGTGATATCTTGTAACAACTGTAAATTGCCCTGGATAAGGGCGTCTGCTAAGAAATAAATAATAATAATAAAAGTGACACTGAATAGTGCTGAATTTGAAAATACTAAAGAAACTTAAATTCAATGACAAACATTTTGATTTTGGAAGGCATTTGAAAAGACTTCTTCTCAAAATGTTTGTCATGGAATTTGAGTCTCTTTAGTGCTTAATAAGACTTAATAAAAATACATTTGAATCTCCCTACTCTTTAAAGATGCACTTGTTCTCTGTCTTCTGCGCTATCCACACTTCTTAAATAATGTGAAATTAACATTCACTTCATTCTCAATCTCACTTTTAACACTTGATGATTGCACATTATTTAGGAAGTGTAAGCAGTCTGCTAGCTTTAGTCTAGATAAGCCTGAAAATGTGTATCATGTTGCTTTAAGCACGATTCTTAAACCACAGCTGCTTTTGCTACAAGGGCAAATAAATCTGCTGTGCCTGCTTGATAATATTGTGCTAATAGCTTGAGTATTTAAGCACTCCTTAGTAAAAAGCAATCTCCACACTGTGTTCCATTACCTTAAAGCTAGGAGATACCAATCAGGCAAACTCAATTAAATTGCACTTAAAATCTGAAGAGTGCTTTAAATCCTGCAATCCCGAATGA
Organism: Acipenser oxyrinchus oxyrinchus; assembly: GCA_030684275.1. Taxonomy (NCBI): domain Eukaryota; kingdom Metazoa; phylum Chordata; class Actinopteri; order Acipenseriformes; family Acipenseridae; genus Acipenser; species Acipenser oxyrinchus. Next base: position 62,143 of record JAGXEW010000418.1, read on the forward strand.
ATCTTTAAACATTGCCAATCAATAGAGAATGTGTGAAGTCTATTTACTCGAATGGGGACATTTATTAGAAGTCTAGAGAGAGTTTATATTCTATGCATTTAGTAACATGTAAAAGAGGACATTGAATACTTCAAATATACATTACTGTGTAAATGATAAATGAAGCTATGTTATATATATATATATATATATATATATATATATATATATATATATATATATATATATATATATATATATATATATATATATAATAACATCCTTTATAACACATTTACATAACACTCGTTTATGTAAGGGTGCTGGCTAATAGTTCGGTCTTTACGTTGCTGTTCTGTTGTTGCTGTAAGCCCCTGAATAGCTTAGGGGTATCTGGTAAAGTACTGTTTCTTTTGTGCTGAATAGCATTTCATTTACAAAGCTTTGAGGCATTTCTGAATAAATGTGCTGAAAACCTCCATCCTAGAAGACTGAATCATAAAAAGGTCAAACAAAAAATTCAAATTTGTGTTTTGAAAAGATGGTATCTGATTTCAACAGAAGCATATCTGGCTCTACACCAGGACAAAAATAACTTTTCAGATTCCATGCCTTACTTTCATGCCTTACGCGTGCACTTTCTAGGTCATTTCACCCAGTATATTCAAGCTCAAGAGATGTACAGGACTGAAGGCATGTCAGTCAATAGGGGAAGCAACTGGTTGGTTAGGACAAGAAAGAAGCCATTAAAGGGGTGGGGAAAATGTCCCCCTTGAAGTGAAATAACCAAGTTGCATACAGTAATGATCCCTATCTTATCTACATAGGGAACTTAAACGGTACATCAGCAGTACATGAAGAAGAAAACATAAACTATTCCACCTTGCTGTTCCAAATGTATTTGGTTATTGTATAATAATCTGTATGCCCCCAAACATCTGCATAATGCCACGCTGTTATGTCCAAAAATCATTGTTCTGGAGCATCTCTTCTGAGCCAAGAAACTTGACTTCTGCATGTGCTGTCACAACAATCTGATGATGAAATATTGTCTGTTAATTAACAGTTTCAATTCTAATTTTCCTCAGCAGCACAGTGTGGCTGTACACAGGGAACGTCCGAAATAATGCCAGACAATATTTCAACATCAGATTGTTCAGAAACTGATAGGGAGATGGAATTTGTGGCCGAATTCGACTTTCCCAATCAACGGTGTGTAGATGATTGTGCATGTGTTGTGTCAGGAAATGCAAATGAAAACCAAATAAAAAGGATGAAAAAATGCAATATTTATTTTTTAGGTCGGATCATCCTCAAAGACGTCATTCGAAAGGAAATACATCGTTTCCGAATCTCATTTGCTAGTTTATTTGATACGTGTCCAATCTGCAAACTTTCTGAATCAGCTGGAGCTATGTCTAAGACTTTGGGGATGTATATTGAAATAACACAGAGCTGCTATAATTGTGGGCAGGTCCCTTCATTAGATGGAAATGAGAACAACTCCGTCTTGGCTTTTGTTTTCCCTGCAACCACTTACACAGCAGACACTTACAACATGCAAATACAACATGCGAAGGAAACATGTACAATGTGAAAGATTACTACACAAAACAAAAGCAGGTACAAGCTCCTTCCTTATGGAAAATGAGACAGACCATGTTTGTCACACAGACTAGTGTGTTTCCACACGGAGGTAATCTAGCTTACACAACTCTTCACTGGGCATGCCGGCACGCGTTTCAGAGCACATGTGAGGGTACATGCGGAAGTCATGTTTTTGGCTCAGAAGAGATGCTTGAGAACAGTGATTTTGGACATTAGCAGCATGGCATTATGCAGATGTTTGGTTGCATACAGATTATTATACAATGACCAAATACATTGGGAACAGCAAGGTGGAATAGTTTCATGTTTTATTTTTCATGTAGTGCTGATGTACCCTTTAAAGCTATTTTTTTTTCTTTGACTATCTACAATACCATTAAAACAATCCAGACTTGTTAAAAACCTTGGTTCATCTGCTTTTTATTTATTTATGATACCATTCATGAGGTACTGGTTTCCTTACAATAGCGAGAAGATTTAAGTATCAATTAGGAACCAATGTGGAACTCCACATGCTGTACGATGCAGTAGTTATGTCTCAATAGTCATGTAATGAATGTCCAGATGTTTGGATTGTTTGTCTCTGTCTCGCGCAGTTAGCTGTTTCACGCAAGAACAACTCAATTTCCAGACTGACATGGATTTAATTTCTATTCTAATTCCAAGAAAAAATACTATTTTAGTCTGTTGACTACAGTGTTATGCACCAAGATTTTAACTGATGATCACATAACAAAACCTGAAAGAAAACTGGAGGTTTTGTGTTCACTTCGGTGGGTTTGTAAAAAAGCTTCTTGGTTGTCTAAATATGTTGTAGAATATAGAGAAAATAAAGCAAGCAGTGTTCCCAGCTGTGCTGGTATTTTGTTTTGATCAGTTATCTGAATGCCTCAACACATCAAAACTCCAGAAAATAACTTTTGGGCAAAACCAGAAAGAACTGATCAATTCACTTTTCAGACATTTTACAAAAGAAATTATTTTTGCTGAACTACAAAAAATAAGTATAAAAGGTGTGAAAAATAAACAGAAAGGATATTAAGTGAAAAGTGAAAACAAAAAGCCCATGAATCCCTCCACAGATACAGGAGGTAGACACCTTTGAGCATAATCTGACAATGATAAAGGGTAATTCCATTCTGGCCTTATAGTCAGTTGGTGATGTGGAATCTAGGGTTATTCTCGAGCAATATCTTTCAGTTTTTCACTCCCTTTCCACCTTGTACAGTAATCTCCAGCTAAGAGAACACCCCTCAGGAAGCAAGCAAAGTGTTCTCTTAGCCCAAGTGTTCTTTAAGACGGAGTTGACCACCAGACACAATATGAATCAATAAATAAATACATACTGTATGTATTACTTATCATGATCCATCAACATATGAAATGAATAGAATGAGTAAAGCAATAGAGAAATGTATGTTAATAAACTAATAAAATAATAATAAAGTAACAGACAAATTAACGTTACTAAACTACCTGTCAAACTAAATTAACACAGCACCCTTACACATGTTAAAAATGCAGCAGCAGCTCTAGATTAATTATGAAGACCTGTACACAAGCAATATTCAAGACATGCACAACATTATTTAACAGAATGGTGAATCAACTCACCAGAACGGAAAACACCATATTGCTCAGTGACTTGTGTCTGATTCAGGTTTTTCCAGGAACTCGAACAATTTCCAATATTTTGTAACAAGAGAAACAGTGGTGCGTAGTTTGTTTACATGCCATTTTGTAGCGATGAGGTTCATGTGTGGAAATCAGAATACAGAACGAGGCAGTGATGTGACGGCGGTTCTGGAAAGATTTAATAAATCAATCAGTGTACCTCAAGACACTTCTCGTGATGACAATTCACATCTGAAAAGATTGAACAACTGTGGCAATGTGGCCACGCCCTTGTGCGTAGTTTATGTGTATGTTGTATGTTGCATGTGTAAATGTTGGTGTATAGTCATTGGTACACGGGATATAAGCGGGTCTGTGTTTCACGTGTGTTTAAAAATGTATAATTGTAGTTAGGCACGAGGATTGCACATCACTTCACTTCACGTGCAGATAAAATGTGTATAATGTGTGTCACGGGATTGCACTTAGTTAATTCACGTGCAGTTGTACCGAGACTCCGATTGAATGATTGATTAGCAATCGAGTCTTGGTACAACTGCATAAAAGCTGCATGTTTTCACCCACTCGGGGTTGGGTGTTCGAGAGTGGAGAACGGGTGTGGAGAAGGAGAGATAAAAAATAGTAAAAAGAATATTAGTTTGTGCTCACCGTGTTTGTTCATCCCTATTTGTTAGTGTCTGTCCATTTTGTTTATCTCTTTTGTTTGGCGAATGTGCCGTGTTTTGTGTTCAAACCTTTTTATTTTCTGTGCTGTTTGATTATTAAATGCTGAGCGCGACCACGCTCAGCTTCATCATAACCCCAAGTTTCTGTGTATTACTCCCTGTTTCTGGTCTGACGTCACCCACTGTCAGCCGTCTTTGTGACAACAACCTATTTGAATTTTCACCACAAGGGTGTTCTCTTCGGCAAAGAGTTCTCTTAGGAGATGTTCCTATACCTAGAGACGGCTGTATCATTGTATCTCAACACATCATTGTCGAGGATCTGGTCTCTTTCAGTCATGATGGGACAGCATGACAGCAGCAGATCTAGAGAGCTGACATGTGATGCTTGCTTAGCACAGCAGGTGCCTTTATATCCAAAACTGGATAGCCTCAAAAGTGATGACTCAAAGGACAATTATGACAAACAGATTCCACCCCTAACTTTGCTGAAGGAGGTGCTACATCAATCATTACACTGACGAAGGCTAGCCAACACATTTGATTGTTGCCATGAAACTCAAGTGTTGTCAAGGCTGGCAGATACTGTATAGTGTTATGGCAGCTTGGGGCTTGCTGACCATTTGGTCATGGAAAAGCTGAGTTAATGAAGTAACGGGGAGCCTCGTGCAAAATGAAATTCCAGGTCCTTCAGGCTCCTGGCTGATCCTCTTACTCTTGGATGTTCCACAGGTAACAGAGCGAGTTGTGTGAGACAGGGAGCCAAGCGCAGTGGGAGCCAAGAGCAAGTCGCTGGCCAAGGTGCTGAAAGCTGAAGATAAACTAAGATATTTTAGTACAGCTGAGCATTTCTTTTATGTAAAACAATATGTGTTTGTTTATCTGTAAAACTCTGTAATGTCTACCCTATGACACAACTATTAATTAATTTTCTTAATGCAGTTCAGCCTCGCTATAATAGGAGCCACACGTTTTGTGTGTTGTTGTGAGGTGTGTGGTACACCGAGACGTCCATTAAGGTATATTTTAAATTCATGTAGAAGCACTGCTACTCTGCTTAGACACCCTGTATGTGTACATGTCATCATGGTATACTTGTGACAAAAGGGATGAAGCCAGTCTTACTGGGCTCTGACTCTGAAAAATGGAAGCCAAAAATCAACCTAAATATAAACTGACTGCAGTATAATGAGGCATGGTATAGCAAGGAGCTGTATATAAACTGACTGCAGTATAATGAGGCATGGTATAGCAAGTGCTGTATATAAACTGGACTGCAGTATAATGAGGCATGGTATAGCAAGTGCTGTATATAAACTGGACTGCAGTATAATGAGGCATGGTATAGCAAGTGCTGTATATAAACTGGACTGCAGTATAATGAGGCATGGTATAGCAAGTGCTGTATATAAACTGGACTGCAGTATAATGAGGCATGGTATAGCAAGTGCTGTATATAAACTGGACTGCAGTATAATGAGGCATGGTATAGCAAGTGCTGTATATAAACTGGACTGCAGTATAATGAGGCATGGTATAGCAAGTGCTGTATATAAACTGGACTGCAGTATAATGAGGCATGGTATAGCAAGTGCTGTATATAAACTGGACTGCAGTATAATGAGGCATGGTATAGCAAGTGCTGTATATAAACTGGACTGCAGTATAATGAGGCATGGTATAGCAAGTGCTGTATATAAACTGGACTGCAGTATAATGAGGCATGGTATAGCAAGAGCTGTATATAAACTGGACTGCAGTATAATGAGGCATGGTATAGCAAGTGCTGTATATAAACTGGACTGCAGTATAATGAGGCATGGTATAGCAAGAGCTGTATATAAACTGGACTGCAGTATAATGAGGCATGGTATAGCAAGAGCTGTATATAAACTGTGCTGCAGTATAATGAGGCATGGTATAGCAAGTGCTGTATATAAACTGACTGCAGTATAATGAGGCATGGTATAGCAAGTGCTGTATATAAACTGACTGCAGTATAATGAGGCATGGTATAGCAAGTGCTGTATATAAACTGGACTGCAGTATAATGAGGCATGGTATAGCAAGAGCTGTATATAAACTGGACTGCAGTATAATGAGGCATGGTATAGCAAGTGCTGTATATAAACTGGACTGCAGTATAATGAGGCATGGTATAGCAAGTGCTGTATATAAACTGTGCTGCAGTATAATGAGGCATGGTATAGTAAGGACCGGTAATTGCTTAGGAATTTGATTTGTATTTGGCTACTTTACTTACAGCATGATGACACCATTGCAAAAGGTGCAATTTTCTAGCCTGGAGTTGTGACACACAGACAGAAGGAAAATAATAGAATCACCCTCAAAGTCTTCATGTTAAAACTGTATAAAGAAAGCTTTTCTAGGAGTTCCATACAACTTAAGACACATCTATGTATGACAAATTATTCTTTCTTGAATGTTGAGTCCCATTCGGTTTTCATGAAGGGTTTTTAAATACAGTGCTGAAGGGTTCTGTCAAGCTAACAAACACGTTTGGAGGGAAACGCTGACAGTCACATGCTAGTCTTTCAGCATCCTGTCATTTCGACTAATGTAGGACAGACTTTGGTCAGCCCAGTTCTGTCATAAAATATTGATTTAAAAATAGAAATAGAACTGATTAAATGTCAAACAAAATGACCATGCATTCAATCCAATATAATATCTGTATAATGTAGAAAAACCTGATGGATGAACACGTGTAACAAGCATACAAAACTAATGTACATCCACATGAATATTGGCTCGTAAACCTGCTCTATTTAAAGCTGAAAAAAAATATTAATAAGATGTTCTTTTAAAGGGATAATAACTAATACTTTCACTATCAGAACGACATGGCCCTTGGGGATTCACTCTAGATTTGTTGCTCACAGATTTTATTTTTATAAGACGAAGCCCAGGCAGAGGCAAAGAGGGAAAGAAAACAATTTAACATTACAAGCTAATCAGAACAATAATCTACTGTAACTGTACCAATCTGCAACCAAGTTATTTCTGCCTGATTTATGCTACTAAAATGGAGTTAAATTGCCTTTGCACTTGTTTTAAAATAGGGTCTCTATGGTTCATGGCAGTACTTTTTCGCTTTACTGTGTTATAAGTCATAGTAGCACACTATCCTATGTGCAGAATACTTGAGTGTGAGGTTCAGGAGAGGGCTTAATACTCTATTTAATAAAATAAGGTCCACACAGGAAGTTTCATTTTTGGGTCATATTTAGATCTGCCACTGTTCAGATAATTAAAATATACCCCTGTATTTTATAGCAAGCTTGTATTATCCAATTGCAAAAACTTCCCTAACAAAAGGCTTGCTAGCAATTATGGATGTCGAGTTTACATGTGCTTATAGTGTTGTGGAAAGATAGAGTTGCCCTGAGGCTAAATGAAAAAAATATACAAACAAAGTATATATTACATGTTCAAATGACATCTTTTGTTTGTAGTTCTGTTTCAAAACAACACAGATTGCATCTACAGTAATAAAGTCTGAAAAGCGTTCAATGATCATTCACCTTACTGGCCTTGAGCATGTAATGGCTTGCAGTATGCCTTTTACTGAGGATAATGCTGTTTCTCTGAACAAGTAAATTGAGTTTTCTGTGATTGAGTAGTACGTATCTGACTAAAAAAAAAAAAAAAGCTTTCTGTACATTGTATGTGCAATGCACACAATAGGAGACCAAAAATGTAGCAATTATATCAAGTACACCATATTATATTAGATCACTTTAGTAATGGAATATTTCTACTAATAATACCCCAAAGCAGCACCCACTCTGCACAACATCATGTCAGTTATGTTAGGGAACTGTTGTCAGTTTTCAGCAACCATTAGTAAGCACCAAAAGTAAAGTATAGTATCACTTGTTTTTTATGTATTCTCAATAACAATATTAGACCTATCCACAAAGCTTTAATCCCTGAGTTAAGGGTTTTAAGATGCTTTACAAGGTATGTTTTTTTCTGAGTACAATACTTAAGCAATAGTTTGATTGTAGTAGTGTAGTTTACAAGGAGATCTGTGTAAAACATTTCTCATGTACAAAAACAGCCAAGTTAGAATAAAGGGGCCAGCCATATGAAGATGTGATATCTACAACAGCGGCCAATACAAAAAACATCAGTCAGGTAAATATGTAAAGTGGCTAAGTTAAACCAGACACAGTTGGAGCAGTGGAAGTAGTAGCAACATGAATCAAAGGCATGATTTGTTAACTTTGTATTGACTTTCATTCTCAGATACTTGAATAAGTCCACTCTTTTTTGGTGTTCCCCTTGCTCTCTTCTGCATTTGTATCCATGGTTGCTGTAGTGATAGTAATGTTTGGTTTTATCAGCTTATACTTCTTCCATTTCACACAATGCAATCAAAAGCATGATCAGATTGTGAAGGTCTAGAATATTTGATAATCATGAAGCTGTACTAGTCTGTTTAACTCTACAAGAAATAGAAAAGTAACCAAACCAAACTGTCTCTCTACTCCAGCGTTCCAGCACCTCTGTGGTTTCGGGGCAGCAGATGAAAAGATAGGATTGTCTTGACTGCGGAATAGACAAAAGAAATACAAAATAATACATGGTGAATGCTAGGACTACTTTGTGAGTGCTATTTAGGATTACTGTAGCGTGTTGGCAGTGGATGTCTAAATTTCGTCACGTTTTTCTCTTGTTCGCAGTTTGCTGATAACAGTATTTCATATTTGTGAAAATGCTGACAGAGTGAATGGTATTCAATAGCATGTTGACACCTGTCAGGGTGCTATAGAAGTACAAACCATGCCTCTAGTTAGTGTTGCTTTCACAGCTTCTTTCCTGTCGTTCACTAACCAGCTGATACCTCTATCGACTGACCTGATTTCAGTCAGTAACATGCTTCAGCTCAGGGTACACTGCCGAGGTGCAGTGATCTAGGAAGGGTATGTGTAGCATGCTATGAGAAGCATGGAAACTTTCTTTGACCTAATTTAGCAGCAGACGATTGAAGCACCCCCAGGTTTTGTGAAAAAAAAAGGAACTGACTTACTGAGCCTGGTTAATAATGATCAAAGCAGGAATGCCAATAGAGAAATATACAAAATGTGTATAAAAGGGAAGAAATAAACATTCTAGAACAAACGTAGATGTTCCGTTGAAATGCAATCCTGTCACATGTTGAGCCAGTCCTAATTACACCAATGAGAAACAGACACAATCACAAAACATGCTTTTTAAGGCAAGTTCCCTATAAATGGGTAACGTCCTCCATCCGAGACCAGATTCTGTGAGCCTGGTTTAAAGATTTTAATCACAGTCGGCTGCCAATGGAAACAAGCTGATCAATTCAGCATCACTTTTAACCTGGTCCCCAATGGCCAATGAAAATCTGTTACTGAACAAACATGTTTTGCATTTATATTTTCATGTCACTTTTTCTTTTATTTCTCATTTGGTTGAAGGTAATACCGATTTGTAGTTCAAATCTATAGTGAGGTTTGTCATTGAAGAGATCTTAAATTAACACTGTTATAATAAGTCTACACAATTAAAAAGCTCTTCAAATCTTTACCAGGGGCCATGAGGAAAGGGCACTTCAATATTTACTACAGCTAATATTGGAATTAATGACACAACTAGAATATAAACAGATTCCTCTGGGTTCAATAGATTTTTTACACGAAAGCAGGAAGGCAATTATTAAAGTGTATTCCTCGCCTAGGGCTTTCATAGTACAATAAAATGGTTCATGGCTGTTGCTTGTTTTATTATTTCAGTAATGAAGATTCATCTAAAAAGGGAAACAAATGGGCTAATAATTTACCAGCCTCTTGTGAGATTCACCTCCGAAAGTCTAGGGTTCAAATCCAGCACAAGCTACAAGCGTGATTTAATGAAGCATGCACTTGATGAACTACCAACTTTTAACAGAGTGATGCTACGGTTTATACACCAGCATTGTTTTTGTTCAATATCATAATTAAGCATCCTGTTTGGTAAATCTCCCTTAGCACCAGGTGTAGTGGTAAATAAAAAGTGGTTATACTCCTGTTTGGTGCTCGAGGCCAGGCAGCGGCATGGTAGGAACTTAGGTTGACCATTATTTCCTTTTTTATTTTTATTTTTATTGGGTTTGGACAGAGGTGAAAGTAACTTTAATTTCTTACCGGTTCTGTATAATTGTTCAGCATGCCCCCATCCCACCCCACCCTGTAAACATTTTTGTAAGCTACAAGGCACTGCTAATTTATGGAGACCAAAGCTAAATGGAGAGGGAAGGGCATTTGTGTTTTAAATAATGGTTTCAAAAAGCAAACATTATAATCAAAATTAAGGTTATGTTTAATTTTGAACCTTAAATATATTGTAGCGACCTGACGGACTGTAGAGGACGCTGCACCTTGAAGGGACTCTATGTTGTTTGTCTGTTTGTTATTAAATAGTTGCATGCATCGTCCGGGATGGGAACAAGCAGGACTGTGATGAAGGAGAACGATTGAGAGCAGACAGAAAAGTACAATTGCAGTAAATAGGTCTATGAGGGTTAGCCAGAAGAAGAGCTGGGTAGTGTCTGTGAGAGCGACTGGAGTAGTAATGAGAATAGAGGGAGCAGTACTGACAGGCTATAGAGATAAATTATATAAGAAACAGGGCTTTTGTTTTGGTGTGGTCTCAGCCCATAGGGACCGAGTGTTAAAGAGAATAAAAAGTGGATATTCTGTGTGCACCTGCAATCCCAGAGTCTGTCCATTTATTCTGTTTAAAAGAAAACAAGAGACCCTGTGTCACCACAATATAGATTAATACTAACAGTTACAACAACACTTAATAGAAGAAAAAAAGATTTTGGTGTCTGACCAAATTTCTACCAGCGCTTTTAGTTTCTCACACTGTCTATGTAACTAGGGTTCCCAGATTTCCAACTTCAGAAACAATACGTTTTATTTACTTACATCCATGGCAGTCAAACGTGTGGAAAATCCTTCCATTGTACAGTAATATGTTCAACAACAATAACTAAATGCAGCTTCATACGATATTTTTTACAAGGATTCTATATTGTCTATTTGCTGATTTTCTTTTTTGTCATGTAAGCTATGAAACATGTATTGAAAATTGGAGTTTGCAAAACAATACAGTATTATAAACCGCAATTAACAAACTGGGTTAAAAAAAATAGCTCTTTGCAAAATGTTATTACATATGCATCAAGGGCTAAAGAGCACAGAGACATTGTCCCTGCAAATCACGTCTTAATTGCGTGTTTATACCATTGTGTGTGTTTTATAGATCCCATCCAAGAATTCAGAACCCTCAGCACCCGTTTTACGGTCGTAAAACATCGCAATCCTTTTATAAATCTGGGCCTCAGTAAGCTGGTTTCTCAGCTGGCTCAGGCTCTCAACCATCAACATCAAAGGCAGTGTGTATGAACCACATGTGTGTGTAAGTCACTGCACTACCACCACCCGCCTACAGGGGCAGCACTGAGAAAAATGTTACACACTTGGGGACCCCAAGGTCCCCACTTGGTCATTTCAAAAACCTTCACTGGGGGTCTAGGCATCATTGTAAGTTGATTTAAAGGCTTTTCCATGTGGTCCCTTCTTGGCTACCGAGTCCCCACTTGGTGGATGTGTAACCACGCCTAAGTCCCCATATAGATAGGTAGACGAGAACACACACACACACACACACACACACACAAACAGAACACGCAGTCCAGTGGCCACTCCCCTGCTCGCGCTGCAGTTCTGAGTGAGAGCTCAGCTGTCAGTCTTCCGCGCAGCAACGCAACACAGAGACGCTCACCCTTAAAATATCTTGTCTTTAACTCAGGATTTGCATAGCACAGGAGAGTAGAAGTGAGTAAACTCTATATTGCTTATATGAGAAGTGGGTAAATGCTGTTTACCTGCGTATACCCTCGACTACAACACTGCTTAGCACTATCCTCATGGTGTGTGTGTGTGCGTGTGCATGTGATGGTTTCCCCATCCCCTAGGACTAGGGGGAAAACTCCCTCCTCCCCTCCAAATGTTTGTACATTACACTTCCAAAATGAATATGCAACCAACACATGGTTCAACGTGATTACTATTCATTCACAGTCACAAACCTGATGATCCCCATTATAAAGGGCAGGGGTGCACAAATCAGGACCTGTAGGTCCAGAGTGCTCCTGGTTGTATAGGTATCTTTAAATAATGAAGTGATTACGACCTGGAAAGATGTTCAATGAGTTCAATGAAGGAATTAGGGTAGTGATGGAGCAGGAGGAGCAGGATGGCTCGGGACATTGAGAAGGAATTGTGCATTACTAGGGCATTACTCACTCCAGACCTCTGTGATCCACAGCTGGCATAGCTTAGATGGGTAACACTTTACATGATATAATCATAATCCTAACCCTAACCCCCTAACCCTAACATTAACCCTAACCCTAACACTTTACATGATATAATCACAATCCTAACCCTAACATTAACCCTAACCCTAACCCTAACACTTTACATGATATAATCACAATCCTAACCCTAACCCCTAACCCTAACCCTAACCCTAACACTTTACATGATATAATCACAATCCTAACCCTAACCCTAACACTTTACATGATATAATCACAATCCTAACCCTAACCCCTAACACTAACACTACACCTAACCCTAACCCTAACACTTTACATGATATATTCACAATCCTAACCTTAACCTCCATAAGCCTAACACTAACCCTAACACTAACTCTAAACCTAACCCTTTGCTGATACAATTGTGTACTTACAGATAAAGGGAGGACTAGATGTGGGTGGGTTAGTAAGGAAGTACACTTCCACTATAGGAGGCTAGAGAAGCTCCAACTAATATCTGACCATCTATTTTATATAGAAAAGTAGGAAGAGCTTTTTGTTTTTGTAAAGAAAAATGAAATCACTTGAACTTGTTGTGTGATTCCGGTCTGCCTTTTGACCACTAGTCTGTGCTATTACAATGCTTAAAAAGAAATCAATATATCAATTCTGTTTTCCTTACTTTATTAATGCAGTGTTTTCTTTTCCAAGTGACACTGCTGTCATAATAGAAAACCTTCACTCTAAAAATCAGTTCAGCAAACCATAGGCTGGAACAAGCATGTCATTTGAACCATGATTCATATCTGGTGACAGCTGTAAGCTAGAAGAGAAATGTGCCTGAACTAACTTGTAAAATGTGCGGATGCGCGGGATTTGTAAAAAATTCTGAGCCGTGAAAGAAGCCATGGCCCTACAGATTCTGAAATTGAGCCGACTGCTGGAGTATCCACAAATTAGCATCGAGTTGTGAGACTCGCATATAACCCCACAATCAATGCTTTCTTAAAGTACTGCAGAGGGAAACCTATCCAGCATGTAAAGGCTGTAGGTAATGAAGGAGAGGGATAATCATATCCAGCATGTAAAGGCTGTAGGTAATGAGAGAGGGATAGTCATATCCAGCATGTAAAGGCTGTAGGGAATGAGAGAGGGATAGTCATATCCAGCATGTAAAGTCTGTAGGTAATGAGAGAGGGATAGTCATATCCAGCATGTAAAGGCTGTAGGTAATGAGGAGAGGGATAGTCATATCCAGCATGTAAAGGCTGTAGGTAATGAGGAGAGGGATAGTCATATCCAGCATGTAAAGGCTGTAGGTAATGAGAGAGGGATAGTCATATCCAGCATGTAAAGGCTGTAGGTAATGAGAGAGGGATAGTCATATCCAGCATGTAAAGGCTGTAGGTAATGAGAGAGGGATAGTCATATCCAGCATGTAAAGGCTGTAGGTAATGAGGAGAGGGATAGTCATATCCAGCATGTAAAGGCTGTAGGTAATGAGAGAGGGATAGTCATATCCAGCATGTAAAGGCTGTAGGTAATGAGAGAGGGATAGTCATATCCAGCATGTAAAGGCTGTAGGTAATGAGGAGAGGGATAGTCATATCCAGCATGTAAAGGCTGTAGGTAATGAGGAGAGGGATAGTCATATCCAGCATGTAAAGGCTGTAGGTAATGAGGAGAGGGATAGTCATATCCAGCATGTAAAGGCTGTAGGTAATGAGGAGAGGGATAGTCATATCCAGCATGTAAAGGCTGTAGGTAATGAGAGAGGGATAGTCATATCCAGCATGTAAAGGCTGTAGGTAATGAGGAGAGGGATAGTCATATCCAGCATGTAAAGGCTGTAGGTAATGAGGGAGAGGGATAGTCATATCCAGCATGTAAAGGCTGTAGGTAATGAGGAGAGGGATAGTCATATCCAGCATGTAAAGGCTGTAGGTAATGAGTGAGAGGGATAATCATATCCAGCATGTAAAGGCTGTAGGTAATGAGGGAGAGGGATAGTCATATCCAGCATGTAAAGGCTGTAGGTAATGAGTGAGAGGGATAATCATATCCAGCATGTAAAGGCTGTAGGTAATGAGGGAGAGGGATTGTTATATCCAGCATGTAAAGGCTGTAGGTAATGAGTGAGAAGGATAATCATATCCATCATGTAAAGCCTGTAGGGAATGAGGGAGGGATAACCCTCATGGGTAAAGCAGAGCAGTCTTAGTCATGGGCTGACTCCCTAGTAAATTTACAGTGACCTACTACATGCACGTAACAGATACACAGAGACACTCTTTGCCTCTTGGTTGCTGTTTGAATATTATGATAATATTATTATTTGTTTATTTAGCAGACGCCTTTATCCAAGGCGACTTACAGAGACTAGGGTGTGTGAACTATGCATCAGCTGCAGAGTTACTTACAACTACGTCTCACCCGAAAGACGGAGCACAAGCAGGTTAAGTGACTTGCTCAGGGTCACACAATGAGTCAGTGGCTGAGGTGGGATTTGAACCGGGGACCTCCTGGTTACAAGCCCTTTTCTTTAACCACTGGACCACACAGCCTAATTGCAGTGAATTAGCTTTTTAATGTATGAAAATTAGAACATTCAGGATGATTCATGAACTATAGTGTAGCCCTCTTCCTTTGTATTCAAATCCACACCACTGCATAGTTTTTTTTTCTTATGTTTGTATTTGGGCTACGGTGTCGGTATGTGTAAATACTTTATACAGTCCACTTTCAAGAAATATATATTCTCAATAAGGAAGTACAACCAACAGTGCAACAGTTCAGTAATGAGATGTAATGGAGATCTACAGCAGCAACTCCATTCACTGAACAACAGGAACCATGAGCTTTGATTACATCAGCGTTCTACCCAGAATGGAGTAACACGAAATGCACACTATAGGGTAGCATTTACTGAGCGATTAGAGTTGAACTATTTGTTAATCTTATGACAGAACATGTTTTACTTGAATCCGCCACTGGTCTGGCACAACATTTTGAAACCGATGTGCGCATGACAGTGTTGTGTGGCTTTCACCTGTCTGGATACATTTCATGCAGGGTGTCTGCTGCACTATGAGCACTTTGCCCAGGACTTGCAGGGATGAATACCAAGCCCACTTATTCACCATTGACACTGTATGTGTTCCTGTCCTCCATGACTGGCTACCTGTAACCCTTTCTGTTTTCCTTTGGTACCATGTTTATGAATCACCCTGCATAATAAATGACTACACTTTACAGTTATCATGTGGTATGAAAAAGTTTCTGCATTCATATACAGCACAGTATACTGGAATAATCCTTTATTTGTACTGCACAATTCTGGAAATGTGCAGAAGACTGTAAGCTGTTATTTGATTTGCTCACATTGTGATTGTTAGCACAGGGCAGTACATGTGAAGAGTCTTGTGTAAATTCCAGGGGTCTCCCACAGGGAGGGTATCGGTATGTAAAGAGTCCACTTATTTTAGTTCAACTTGCTGGTTTCTGTCAGCAGACTGGTGCTGCTGTAGCCTTTGAGGGGAGAGAAGCAGATGGTGTGGTAAGGGACATGCAAGGAGTCAGACTTCTTGCATCATTTTTGGCACAAATCTTCCACATGTTCAGTCTTTCCACCCCAAAGAGCTCTATTTGACATGTTTTTACTTTCATACTGTATAATAGAAGTGGCCGCTGAATTGCTCTCACCATATGAGAGGGTGGTTCCACTGGGTATGATTGGTAGACTTTGTATCCACTCGTGCTGAGTTTGCTTGGCAAAATGAATGATGCTGACTCCTCACCAGTCATTAGCACACACTCACCACTCCTCACTAAACACAACAAAAGGCCAAGAGGCATGTTGATGCAACGTAATGAGAAACAAAGTGCATCCCCATGGAGAGTGCTGCGCAGCCATGAGGACAGTTAATGAGGCACTCCTGGAGACCTCATAATATAAAGAAATTCAACAGACCTGATCCTAGCAACATTCAAGTGTTTCTTCATCAATGTCCTCCTACAGGAGGTTCACTTACTTATGCAGTAAATCATCTCTTCTTGTGTGTGTGTGTGCACCACAATCATAAATTCAGCATAAAATAATTTTTGAAAAATTCAAAGCAACAAAAAATCTATATAAGTCCCCGAAAAGTGTGTTTCCCTGAGCTATGTGGTACATACTGATGAGATCAATTTGATACTGTGATGCATCTCTAATATCCAGATATAACAGCCCTATATGTTTCAGCCTTTTCTTACTTCTGCCACCTGTACACAACTAGCCCTTGCAGTTATATGAGCAAAAGTACAAGGGCTTAGAATGCCAAGCACATTTGAGATTTTCTTGCCATACCAATACATTACAGTTACCATCAGGAAAATGGATAGTGTTGGCTGAGGAATGGGTTTTTCAATAAGGCCAGTGACTCACCTGAGTACTCCTTGTGAGATGTAGTATGAATATACTGTGCTTGTGAGATGTAGTATGGATATACTGTGCTTGTGAGGTGTAGTATGGATATACTGTGCTTGTGAGATGTAGTATGGATATACTGTGCTTGTGAGGTGTAGTATGGATATACTGTGCTTGTGAGATGTAGTATGGATATACTGTGCTTGTGAGGTGTAGTATGGATATACTGTGCTTGTGAGATGTAGTATGGATATACTGTGCTTGTGAGGTGTAGTATGGATATACTGTGCTTGTGAGGTGTAGTATGGATATACTGTGCTTGTGAGATGTAGTATGGATATACTGTGCTTGTGAGATGTAGTATGGATATACTGTGCTTGTGAGGTGTAGTATGGATATACTGTGCTTGTGAGGTGTAGTATAGCTATACTTTGCAGTAGGTCTGAAAGCACTGTGCATTTTGATTGGTTGTCACTAAGCTGTGTGAAATGGTGGGCTATCAGAATCCAGTATACAGTGTAGAGGTTCATTTTGCATGCCATAACCTCAATTGAAGCAGTAGAACCCGAAGAAGAGGGCATCTTGTAAGGCCTGCCTCGGGTAGTTCCAAGGTCCTGAGCCGAATCGCCAAAGACAATATTTACCTGCTAGTTGCTTTCAAAACAAGCCAAATTTGGCATTGCTGCTTTTGGGGGTATGATATATGGGTGTGACAGAGAACCCATAGCTTGTGCTGCTAAAGAGCGTACACAGATCACCCTGAGACAATGTCACCAGAAGCAGACAGGGCTAAAACCAGAAGTGCTTTGATGTTTATTTAGCAAGGATGCTGATTGTTTTGAAGTCCTAATGTGTCATTTTAATTCTTATTTAGGGATTTAAGTGATTTATTTACTTCTGCTGTAGATGACTGTGATACGTCAGGCGAGACAGCTAAGCTGTGCAGCTACACTATTTGCTGTATGAAGGACGATCGTGTCACAGCCCTTTTGACTGCGCAAAGTGGTCGCAGCTGTTGTTCATACTTTAAATACAGACTGCGTTTGCGAAATTGGATAAATTGACATTTAAATAAATATGCTGAGTTTGTGCCTCTTAAATAAGAGGTTTAAAAAATCAAAACAACGTTGGTACATCCATCCTCTCAACCAACAGAGAACGCAAAAGGGAGAATTTCAAACTTTAATTAGAGAGGCACGGGTGTGTGACAGTGAGAGATAGGTATTTAAAAAAGACTGACAGATCTTGCTGTGCCAAAATCGTAGCCTTCGACAAAAGTAATGAAGACCAGTGGGGACATGCAGACACGTGGCCTGCATAATCAGCCTAGGATCGTTCTGGTTCAGATTATAGGAAATCTTTTACCTAACAAATCACCTTCCGTCTGTTGTTCAGCATTCCTGCCTGCATTGATTTCTCATCTGAGGGTGTTGATGTTACTTCAAGAGGACACTGAACTCCAATTAAAAGCCAGCAGTGCAATTTAAATCTAATTAGATCAAATTTCAAATGCTATAGTGTAACACAGCATTACTTTTGTATTTGCACATTCACAATATTGTTTGTCATTTAGTATCACTTAGATTATTATTATGACGTACTATGGTTGTGTATTTTGTTTATTCAGTATTGAATTATTGTTTGATCACAGCATAAAGTGTGTGCGTGTGAATATTTAATTTGTTTTGTGTTCCTACTCCTGCATCCGTGCCTTGAGTGAATGATCCTGCTGAATTTCAGAGGGTGGAGTCGATTTCTAGTGATTGACAGCTGTCCTCAGAGTGAGAGCAAGATGGTATCAGAAGCGTTGACTGAATTAATTTCCACTTGCGGCTTATTTAAAACAACAAACCAGGTTGGAAAGAGAGAAAAAATGTGTTTATGTGAGATATCGAGCTACCGTCGGTCTTTTGTTTTTCAGTGTTGCTTTTGTTTTTGTAAATATAACAGGTTGCAGACTTCACGTGTCGCCGATGGTGAGAAAGCACATTCAGTATTATACTACAGGACCTTGTTTCATGAGCAAAGAGATATTGTCTGTAAATCTTAGAATATAAGTTTTGAGCTATAAAGGGCTTGGGTTAAAAAAAAAATGGGTTGAAATTGTAATGCTGTATGAACGATATGTTTTAAAACGAGTATGATTATTCTGCTTTGTATGGTGAAACTGAGGTTTGCATATTATCTAATGAATAATGTACAGTAATTTAGAATGTGTTAAAACAAAATTGGAGGTACTTTAATTAATTATACAATCGACTTGAAAATTATAATAAGATAAACGGAACTGAACATACTAGTTTTGAGAGTGCAATATGTTGTATTGGTAGTTCTTTTGTATTTTATTTGACCAGTCCTAAGCTTTTAAATGAATGTTGTATGTAAATGGTAAGATGATCACGGTCCCAGCCAGGTTGTGCTCTGTGTTTAATTGATTCAGGAGGGAGGTTATTTGGGTTAAATTGTATTCCTGGTGTCCTGAGGTGTGTACTGAGTGCTGCTGCTGGAGGGAGCAGGAGCTTTCAATGTACCATCCTCTGCACAATAGAGGGTTTGGTGGTGATCGGCTGCTCATGTAGGCAGAGAGCTTAGTCAATGAAATGGTGCCATTCAGGTAAGGATGAACTGGTGAATTTCAACAGAACGAGGCGGCAGCAGTTGCACACCGTTTACTGAAGAGAACTACTACATGCACATGAAGAACAGTGACAGAATTCTTTGGTATGTGGCTTGTATTTTCTCCATATTGCAACAGGTAGCCAACATTTCTGGAGCAAAATAGATTTTATGGGTGCGATTCGCCAAATATTTTGGTTGCAAATATTTATGGCTTTACAGTAACCCACAGTACTTTGGAACAAGCCAGTGGCATTAAATGTTAGTGCAGCGGGTACCCTTTGTGCTAGGCACAGTTTAGTCTTAGCGTCTCTCCTTCCAGATCAGCAGCCTGAAGCAGTTGGCAGATGTCAGTGATTGCTTGTTTGAAGAGGCAAAATTGCTGCATAAATTGTGTGTCAGACAGGCTCAGAACAGACAGATGACTTCTAAATATTTGGGGACGCCCTCCTCCTCCTCTCTGGCCACATAAATATCCAGTGCACACTCCATATTTCTTTTATTTCTCTTTTTTCCCCTCTCTCTCTCTTTTCTTTACCCTCTTCCCTGGTAGTTTCAGCAGTATTTATAGTCAACCATGTAATTTGCACACAGTTTAGACCTGTGTTTTCACATGTCAATTGAAATGCAAATGATAACACTGTTGGTGGTTTGCTACATTTGTATGTAAATGAGGACACTCCCTAAAGTTCAGTCTGTATCCAGCGCTAACACTGTCTTGCCGGTGGGTACTATGTGGGCAAAGTCTGTCTGCCCACATGTGCGCCTGATTTTGGTACGCTAACTGTCCACAAAAGTATTTTGCGATTGCCTTAGGGGTTTGCTGAACGTTGCTAAATAGGGCCCATTGTGTTTTAAAGTGAGTTGAAAGCTGCAATAAACAAGCTTCCTTCGTTCAAAGTTTAAAATCAGTTGTTTGTCCATTTACTCAAAATAACCAGATGCAGTATAATAATAATAATATAATATCTTTATTTTGATATAGTGCCTTTCATAGTGGACCACCATCACAAAGCGCTTTACAGAGGTAGGCTGTGAACTGTGCATTATATGCAGAGTCACTTAAAATAGGACACTGATTTAACATCTAATCTGCAGGATGGAGGACAAGGAGGTTAAGTGACTTTCTCAGGGTCACACAGTGAGGCCTTCGGGTTACAAGCCTGGGATTTTAACCACTGGACCACACTGCCGCCTATGCAACGCAGGCTTTCATATATCTAATAAACAGTGTGTTTATTTTTAATAACCGCAAATTACTGTTATTCTACATCTTGGAATTGTTTCAAATATACTGGTCTGGCAGCCCTGTCCTGGTAGGGGCCCCGGAATCAAGCATTGCATCGGGCCCCAGGAGGCAAACGCCGCCCTGTGTGCAGATACTCACAGAGTGACAAATATTCCCTGAGCCTTTTCAGAGGGTGAATCAATAACCTGCATAGCTCCAGAATATCTGCACGCTTTAGACTATGGTGTAACTCAACTGTTTAATATTACGGAGCACTGTTTGTGTTCTGTGTTGTAGAGAATACAGTAAGGACAAAATTAGAAGCGGAGAAGACAGACTAGCCATAAGATTACATTTCAATTATTGTGCGGCTATTATGTAGTACCTGTAATAAAAAGTATGACAACTATTTTCAATTATTAAATGCAACACTGCATGAAATCTAATTTATTTTTATCACAGTTGTTGTTTGTTTTGTTATTTGATACTTTTAAAAGCCTCTATAAGTCTAGTGGTGTCATAATTAACATTTCATCAATGGTAGTAGATTATTCATATAGAGTGGCAGGTCCTTGCATGATTGTATTAAACAACCAGTGCTGAGTGCTTATAGAGTGTGGTTGCATAGAAAGAGACAGGGTTCATAAGATCGTATCATAGTCTTGGCAGGAAGTCCACAGATCTCAGCAATGGCATGGGATCAAATACTGTACTGTGTGCCAGGGACGAAAGAGATGCTTTCCTGTTTGATAATCACTGCAAATGCTACATCTACATATTTACCCCTTTGTGGAATATAGCTTTGGACAACACTACATTCACATCCTACAATAGACTGAAGTGATATATTTCATGAAAAGTAAATTGATTGTCCGTCTTTATCTCGGCATGCTTATTGATGTGCTAATATTTGTGAAAGGTTGGTGGCCACTTGAATACATAGCATTGCAGTTTTACATGAAAAGCATTTGCGATGGAACCCCAGAGGGATGACAGTGTTTAATACCCAACCTTCTTTTTATTCTTTCACAGATGCTCTCACAAAAAACCTCTGAGATTAGACTTCATACACACTATCTTTTCTTTCCTATCTACCAGCGCAACTCCAAGGATCATTTGCTATTCAGATAAGATTTTAAAAGTGAACTCCAAACAAAACAAAACATTTTTTTTAATGGAACTAAAAGGACAAGTGATTCCATCTGCTTGTTGACTTTGAGACATACTATTCAGCTTTAAAACACCAAAAGGCTTAGGGGATTTATTGTTGGAAAATAGATTGATTGATGTGACATTTTTCCTCAAATGGCAGAACAAATAATTAAGTATTTTTCTTTCTTTATAGTCGCCTTGTTTTCTTGGTGTTTTTAGCGCTCAATTTGGGAGTGGCATTGTGTACAGTCAGGAGCCATGAGAGCTTTCCCTGACAGCTCTGTGTGTGAGTCAACTCAATCCTGAGCAAAATGGGAGCAACATCACACAGTCCTTGAAATAATCTAACTGCATCTACCATGCTTTTAAACCACTTGGTACTCAATACACAACACAGCAAAATAAAACTCTGGTTGCTATGTATCTGTACATTCTGAAATTATTATATATTTTTCATTGCTAGTATGTAGGTGCTGTTTGTAATTACAGCTACACATATATATATATATATATATATATATATATATATATATATATATATATATATATATATATATATATATATATATATATATATATATATATATATATATATATATATATATATATATATATATAATCATAATCATATTTTTCAATATATAATGTACTGACAGTTTGTAATATGGAAGTGGTCCATAGTATATCTGCTAATGGTCTCCCAAGGAGTAAAAAGGTATTTACTTTTAAATTAAATCAACAATGATTGATTCTATGTTCACTAAATATACACATTAGATTTGAAATGCTTATCACACTTACAAAGGCATTACTAAGTGTTGTTCTCCGTCATTTAGAATGAGATTTAATGTATGACTGTTTTCTGTATTCAAGTCTGGAAAGCCATAATAGGATTATTCACTGGACAGATGTCTATCTTGGCCAGTGTAGCTGTTAAACCCAAAAGAGGATGACTTTCTTAATTGATACGGATTCACGAGAGACTGTGTTTCACCATATGTTGCATCATTACAAATATGGATCTTTGTTTCATTGTGTTTGCAATGATTTATTCATTGCTGTATTAAGCCCACATTGAAAATGTTTAAATGGGGTTTCTTTAAACTGTTATGGGTAAATAAACTAAAACAAGTATGGTTTTAAATAAACTTAAGGTAGAATGAATAGGGTGTACAACATGAAATAATTCTCTAGCCTACATATCATTCATTTGATTTGGTTCTTGTTTTGTTATTTTGGTATTTAGTTATAAGTGTCAGCTCAGTGTGGTTTACAGTACACGTTTCTCCAGTAGATACCACTACACATGCTTTTAGTTGGTTCCCCAAAGGGTTTCTTGAACCATCAATGTGAAAATAAGAGAGTCAGATGAGTTTGATTATTAGTCTCATCTTAAGCACCTGTGCAAGTGTCCATGTAATAAAAAACACAGCAGACTCATTGCATCTTGTTAGCAACACAATTAACTCTGCTTGCCCATCACAATGCTGTTGTCTGCAGGGAAGCCTGCATGGGTGTAGTGTGTATATAGGCAGCTTTTTCTACACTATTCCTGGACATAGTGTAGATCTTAGTCTGTTCTCAGCAGCAACTGGCATCCCTGTCCTCCTCCAGTCTGTAATAGCCTATCTTACACTCTAACCCATTGTGACAGGATCCCAACCACCACTTCACTGAACAACCCACATGTTTGACTAAACAACCCATAACAGAACATTAAAAAACAAGACTATTTTAGTTCTGGAGCCCACCACAACTCATTAGCACGTTGCTGTGCTTCTATGTTGCCCAGAGTATTCCTCCCCAGTGAGAACCAGCTACAACCATGCTGCCCTTATGTGTAACTATAAACACCATAGGAGGAAGCCCCTTCCACAAACTATATGTGTTTCCATTTTAGTTTTGAGAGTTTGACGTTCGCAACATATCTATCTCCTATCCAAAGGCAAAGGCAGGGTAGTCTACTGAAGAACGTAGTCAATTGATAGTCTGGAGTTTAGGTTTCTTACTTTCATAAGTAGCAGACTGGGTGCTAGTATTCCAAATGAACTACCACCATGCACAAAGATTAATAAAAACCCTGCATAAGACTCATTGGCTTTCTTCATTGTGAATATGCGTTTATCTAATGCTTTCTGAATAAAGAACCAAGCATCATGTCTTCATGGTAGTTGTTGGACACTGCAGCTTTAATGTCCTGGGCATGCAGACGTCGGTTTACGCTGTTGACTAATGAGTGTTTCCGCTGGGAACCACAACATTATGACACTACAGTTCAGAACTACCTACTTGTACATGCTTTATGAGATATGTTTTCTATATGACACACGCATCCACAATGTTTAGAATTCACATCCTAGCCCTGTATTTAATGTAATATGCCTGTAGTTCATGTATTTGCATTGTAATATGCCAGTATTTAATGTATTTTCATTGTTTTTGCTGTTTATATTTAATGTACTATGCCCTGTATTTCACGTATTATGCATTGTTCCTCACTATCTTGTAAAGCACTTTGTGATGGTGGTCCACTATATCAAATAAAGATTGATTGATTGATATGTGCATTTATTCTACATTGAAATATTGTTTACTGACACAGCATTACTGTTTACAAGCTGAAGGAATTCTTCAATGATAGAGCACTGCTTTTTTGCAAGCTGAAGGAATGATAATTAAACATGTTTTGAATCGGGTGCGCAGAAACCCAAATCCATCACTTGGGATCTTGAGCCTGAGCGGATTACATTAGCCATGTCACTTTGAGATCTCAAATCCAAGTTAAATTAGTTTAGCAGTT
The DNA here is from genome assembly GCA_030684275.1 of Acipenser oxyrinchus oxyrinchus. Classification (NCBI taxonomy): domain Eukaryota; kingdom Metazoa; phylum Chordata; class Actinopteri; order Acipenseriformes; family Acipenseridae; genus Acipenser; species Acipenser oxyrinchus. The sequence continues at coordinate 86,593 of JAGXEW010000418.1, forward strand.
TCAATGCGGATCCCTGTAAACATGAATTATCCTCACAGAATACAATTTGACACACACTGTGTCATGCTGTGAAGCCTAAAGTTCCTAATACAACACAAAATGTATCTAAGCAATTCATTGGTTGCCAGGGTTTATTATAATTCCGTTCCTTTGGTTTTCAGCCTAAAGGCTTGAATTCAATTCTGGCTTGTTTTCTTGGAGAAACAGTATTCATTTGTCCTCGCCAAATATACAAATCAGATGTAAGTATTGAAAACTAAAAATGAAAGAAAAAACAAACAAAACAAAACAAAACCCAGGTATGGCGAGCACAGTATCTCCCCTGAGCAGTCATATTGAAAAGTTCTCCACAAAAAAACTAATACATTAATTCTGCATTGGCATGAAAGTAATAGAGTTTGAAATGTGTATCTATTTATTTATAACTTCATTATTATATCTAGTTTCCTTGGAGGTACCAGGCATATGTAATCCTGTCAATATTACAAATAACTCAACAGCATTCTGGGTCCCTGTTGACAAAGCATGTCTAGCCCTTCTTTTGAGTTCCCTGTGTTGCTGTGTAAGTATACAACTCCCCTCTAATCTGATCCAAAAGCCTACCTACCACCCCCATTCATATCCTCTACCCAAGATACCCGAATACCAGTATCCAGAATGCCATTTGTATTTAAATTAAGTGTGTTATTGGCATGCCATTTTGTGGTTACCATTATTGTATCCGATTCCATCAGTTATGTTTATAAAAAAATCTGCCGAATGGCCCAGACTTACAACAAGCAGTTATTATAAATGACAGAATGAGGGAGCCCAGTTCCACAGAGGTGTTTGTTACATATCCCTCTAAAGGAAAGGACGTTTTGGACAACTTGTGGGTTCAGGTTTGAATCTATAGTAAATTGTGTGGGGTTAGTTCCCAAATTCTATCTTTACCTATCTGCAGCCTCCAGCTGTTTTTTTCCTCTTTGGTTGTGGGTGACCCAATAACCGCAATGAGGCTGAAGAGCATGCTTGGCAGGAGAGAGGCATGGCTGTACGTAATCTTACACCTTTTCCCAGTAGAGACAGTCACAGTATAAAGATGGACTATCAATGCAGTCCAGCAGCTATCATACAAACCCAGCCACCAAAATCATAGACAGATAATGGAAATACAATGAGACTGCCAAATAAAACCAGGGCTATCAAAATGATCACTGCCTCTTTCGACACATTACCAATTTTTCACTTGACTGAGCATTATATAAAAGACTAAGACCTCTAAAAACTCTATCGTATTGTAAAACCCTAGACATATGATCATGCCTTAAGATTTAGATTATGCAAAATAAGGCTTTTATTATGCATTAGGTTTATTTTCATCAAAATAGAAATGATCCTGTATTTTAAGTGGCAGACTGTGTGCTTGTATTGCATACAGCATTGCATTGCTTTTAAATAAAGTACTACCCATATAAAGATGAATAAAAATGCATCATAGCATGCATTAGCTTTCTTCTTTATCATTATGGAGCCTATGCATTTATATGTGTGCTACTGCTTGAGAATAAGGAAGTAAGTTTCTGACTTTATTATAATACAGCCATTCCACAAACAGACAATTCCACAAAGATATTGCATGTGTCCGAACTAAATGACTCAGAATGTGAGCCAGCCCCACTCAGCTTGTGAATTCACTTTATGAGCAGAAAGACCAAGTCTAGAGCTGCTGGTGTTTCCCAAAGTCATTTAGTGCATACCTAATGGAATAATGAGATACCTACTTTCAGTGCTCCTCAAAACTGTGCTTGTGGGCAAATCTGTACACACAAGACCAGAGTGCAGTGCCTGTGACAGCATCTGACATAATCTGCAATACTGCAATGTATTAACAGAGGAACACAATCATTACACTCAGCTATGACTACAATCTACTGTGCTTAAAATCTGCTTTTATATACCTTTTAATGAATCTTCGTAGGTCTTGCTTTTTACAAGGAGCACATATCTATATATACAGTGGAACTCTGTTTATCTGCGTGCTTGGGGGCACAGGTCCACAGATGTGTAAAATCCACGGATAAATGAGGTGTCATTGCGTGTGACTTGAATTCATGAATAAAATACAAAAACTAGTAATGTAAACCAAATTAGGGCTTACTGGAGATGTATGCAATATAATATATTACAAAGACAGAAGAATGTTTTAAAATGAGCTTAGTGGGGCTCCCAGTGGTGCATTCCAGTAAAGGTGCTCAGCGTGGAGTGCAGGATGCACCCTGTAGCCTGGAGATCGCAGGTTTGAATCCAGGCTATATCATTGCTGACCGGGGTTACTATGGGGTGGCACACAATTGGCGAGTGTTGCCGGGTAGGGAGGGATTAGGGTGGCAGGGCAATCGACAGTTCACAGCGCACCAGCGACCCCTGTGGCTGATAGGACGCCTGTGGGTCTGCAGAGGCTAAACAAAAAGAAGCGACATGAATGCAAGCCACACAGAGTTTTTATGGCTTGGATATGGCGTGTTGATTGGGCTGATTCTCCTTCCAGAAATACAATCAAGTTTTCACAAGCCTACAGCTTGTTCAGAATACCACTGCTAGAATTTTGACTAAAACCAAGAAAAAAAAAATCAGCATACCAGCCCTGTTTTAGCCTCCTTGCACTGGCTCCCTGTTCAATATAGAATTGATTTTAAAATCTTATTATTGACCTATAAAGCCTTGAATGGAGCAGCACCTAGCTATTTGCAGGAGCTACTGTCTGCACATCTCCCAAATCACACTCTTAGATCACAGGAAGCGGGGCTGCTCATTGTTCCCAGGGTCAATAAAATCAATATGGGAGGTAGGGCTTTTTCTTTTAGAGCCCCTAAACTATGGAATGCTCTACCTCCATGTGTTAGGGAAGCTGGGTCTGTGCGTATTTTTAAGTCTAAACTTAGAACACATTTTTATAAAATGACATTTTTATCTTAGTGGTGTTAATGCAACATAATTGCTAGCTTTTAATGATTATTATTATTATTATTATTATTATTATTATTATTATTATTATTATTATTATTATTATTATGGGTAATACTTTATATTAAGGTGCTGCTTATTAATATTTTATAAATATATAATACATGTTTAATAACTATGTTATAGAGTGTTAATGATGCATTATGGGTTGTTTATAGCCATAGACAGAATTACAGTTTTATAAAGGGGACAGTTTCTAGCCACCTATTGTATTCTACTTTGGGATGTTTAAGCATGTGATATCTATAGACAGAATTAAGTTTTTATAAAGGGGACAGTTTTTAGCCACCTATTGTTCTTTGGGATGTTGAAACATAATTCCGTCTATGGCTATTGCATGGTTATAAACCATCTATAATGCTTTATTAAGCATATATTATATATTTATAAAACATTAATAGGCAGCACCTTAATATAAAGTGTTACCATTATTTGTATATTTTGTATTTTATTGTATTTTTGTGTATACTTGGTATGAAAGGTGCTATATAAATTAAATAAATAAATACATTTTAACCAAAACCCTAGGTTCAACATTCCAATATTAACAGTAGTTTGGGCTCCTCAGGGGAGGCAAGTCTCAGTTATAAACTCCTATCTGCTATTAACCACAGTACTAGCAGTATCAGATCACGTGATCTGAGCACAAGTTTTAATTGGAGGAGCCCAAAGAGGTTTTTTCATCAGAGGAGACAGTCTCCGTTACAGACTCCTACAACCACACACAGTACAGTACTAGCAAAGTGACGTAGTCTGATCCCTGGTTTTAATTGCAGGAGCAAGTCAAACACCTCCGCCCCCTGCTGAAGCAATGACGTAGGCCTGCTATGTGCGATTATGAGTGAATTGTTGAATAATGGAAATTGCATCATTTAGTTTTGAGATTTTAAAAGTGACCAGAACAAAAAGAAGCCCATCCTAATGTTAGGAAAATCTTTAAAACACTGTATAATGTAGCGTTTGGGGAAAATGAAGGACGGTCACACAGGGTTTGCAGGTTCTCGAATTCACGGTTTATTAAAGCAGGGACTCTGCACTGGTCAGGTTAAGCAATCTGCTTTACCAGCCAGTGGTACAAATACAGAGGAGCAGTGCAGTGCTACTCAGACTGTGACAAAATAATACAACAAAATGAAGGGAAAGGAAGTCCAAAGCACACTGTTTTTGGCCGTGTGCTAAGTGCAGTCTCTGGTGTTTTCCTTGTCTGTTTTCACAGTCTCACTTCTCTCTTTGCTCTGTCTCTTCAGTTCTCTGTCTCAGTTCTTCTCACTCCAGTCTGTTTCTCAGTCTCAGCAGCCCCAGCAGCAGCAGCAGCCCGCTATTTATTTCCACGTCCATGGCACGCCACCGATGCTCCAGCCACCAATCCCAAGCAGACATGGCTTCTGGCTCTCAATCCCCTGATGGTTGCAACATCTCATCCCTTGATTCTGCAAAAATGTTGCAACTGGGAACCACTCGAACGGCAAGCGGAGCCCGATTGGTGGCAATTCTCCTGTCTCTGATGTCCCTAAACACCTGCTGCATTGTTGACCCTGGGTCACAAACCCTTCCCGAACGCTGTTGCTCGATATGAGGAGTTACTTGCTGCTCACATGGAAATAAGGAACCTTATTTACTAGGATGTCAAAAACTATACAGAATGACTTGATTTCATCCATTTCCTTTACTGTGCTTAAAGAAAGTAATAAAGAAATTCATGAAGCTTCTTTTTTTGCATGGCAGATTGATTAGTTGAATTGTGCCTCTTGTGACTTAGAAGTCACTAGCCACCACTCGATACAGAACGGTCTATAGTTACTTTGTTACAATAACACGCATCAATATCTGTCATATGACGTACATTTCATTATTGCTTTAGGCTACAAACGTAGCACTTTCTAAAAGGCACAGTCTGGTAACAGGCGTTATTACAAATGAGAATTTGTTCTCAAGGGTTTTACTTGATTAAAGAAAAGGAATGATTGATTGATTCGTATGATTTGTATCAGCGTTATTCCGCAATTAAAATAAAAGGCTAAAATTGAGTGCCCCCCACATCACATTATAAGATATGCAAACAGTACTATTGAATAACAGTTAGTTTTACAGGAAGCATTAATTGGTACACTTTCAAATTCAAAGGAAGTTCCACAAAAGTAGGCCTACCATTTTACTTTACACATTACAAATATGTCTGTGTACTAATAATAAAAACAAAAATAGTATTTATATTAGTTTATCTCGAGTTAGTCTTTGTCACCTGGATGGATATTCCCAAACTCATTGACCCGATATTTAGGTGTGATTTCTATAGTTTTCAGCATCTTTAAACAGCTTGTTGAGTAGTAAAACTGCAATGTTACATTTACTTTTCTAAACAAGAAATTTCAAAACTTTTTATGGGGTTATTGAGGTCAAACAAAATAATGGTGCATGTTTTGACACTGTACCAATGTCAAAAAATCAATTTTGCATAACAAAAATATGTATTGATTTTTATCATGTTAATGTACAGAAGACGAGACAATTAGCTCTCTAATTTCAGCAGCATGTGTAAGGCGCACCAATAAGGGAGACATATATATTTCCAACATAGACATCTTATCTGGAATTAAATATAACAATAATACAGGGCTGTCATCAGTGGATTTTACTGTTTTATTATTATTACAATACAAACTGTTATTACCCATTGACACAACCTTTAATGGAGTTGCTGGAATGTTGTAATTTACTTATGTTGTTTCTATAAGGTTGGGTACAGGCATCTTTTTCATGATTGCATCTGAAGTATTTGCAGATGTTAGTGATCTTACAAACAGTCGCCAGTCTCCAATGGAAATCAACCCTCCACTGGCAATTTGACGAATCCCCTGTGACATGGTCTTAAAATTTGAAATGGTATATCAATGTTGTACAGTGCAATTTTGACATACGCTGGCAGTGTGTACCAGTGAAGTATATTAGAATAACTGTGATGGGTTACTGTTTTATTTTCTCTGCTGGCTAGTGGAGAAAATGCATTTGACAGCCAAAGTGATATGAAAAGTGTTGTTAGTCAGAATACAACAGTAAGATTCTGCTGCTGCAACCCCTACCTTTTTTCTGCCTCCTCATTTTTTTAGCCTCCAGCCGGCACTGCACAGCAGAGCCATTATTAGTATTATGCAATAACTTTTTAAAGATATTTCTTTTTTCCCTTTGTTTTTCTGAAATCGTTATTGTAGTCCATGTGAAGCATTTCATCAAGTAAGCAGTTGTTTTAGAACAGGTGTCATTAGTTCATGTCCTCTCTAAGCCACACTTTATTGAGTAATAACAGAATGGCTGACCTCCACAGAAGACCATTGGAGACCGGTGTCTGCTTGTTGTATAATGAAGAATAACACACAGATAAAGCTGTCTGCGAGAAGCTTTAGTGGAATATAGAGGTAAAAGAATTTTAAATGAACCAATTTTTCTAAATTCATAACGGTTTTCCAAGGAAAGCCTTTACTGTATACCATTGTACTGTTTGGGAATTGTTTCTTAAGTAGACTGTTTTCTTTTGCTCTGCATCAAACTCCCAATGACAGTTTCCTGTCAGACACAAAATAGAATTACACTTTGATGTAGAGCAGCTACTGTAGGGAGACGAAGCTGACTGACAAAAATAAATATTTCTTATTTTTCCAGGCTTTGAGTTCGGCATACTGTTACGCTATAAAAAATGAGTAAAAGCAACTCTAGAAGCATTACTATGACTGATGTCAAGATGAGGAGCGATGTCAGTATGTCTTGTGTTTTAAAACTTGCTAAAATGAAAAAGGGTTAGAGAATAATAGCTTCAATTTCAAGACTAAGTGATCAGTCATCAAGCCAGCATCCAGCACTGGGGTATCTGTCAATATAAATGCTCTCTCACAAGAAGAGTAAAATGATCCACTTGAGAGAGACCAGAGTGGTTTCTTTTGTTTACAGCTACTTCCAAAGCTAAGCAGTTGAATTCATAGCACAAAGGATGATGGACCACACCAATACCAGAAACAGCTCTGCATATACCAATATAATGGGAACTGGAAATACATCTATTGGGCTATCCTTTACTGCAGTGGTTTTCAACTTATTGAAAAAACTGTACCCCTTGTGTCTGAAAGTTGCACTGTAAATGTTTATCACATTACCATTTCCCATCTCAGCATAATTGTGCCATTTAACACTAGAATGACCACATTTATAGGTATACCTACTTACCGCATTGTCCGTCTTTGCAGTAATTCCAAACACTCTTTTCTGTCCTTCTTCTTCAGTAATCCATTTGCAATGTGTATTGGGGTAACAATACATTTCTTAGAAAAACGTGTGACAGACAGCCTGGCACTGTGAGCTGTCAAGAGGCTCATTGAAACAATAGAAATGTCAACAGACATCTCACTTGAGGAATGCAGACTGATATAATCAAAATTCAATACGGCTGCAAGTCCCGACTGCTAAACACAAATAATACCACAACATTTAATTGTTATAATATGTATCGGTCAATTTGACCACGCCTGGTCGGAATAGGTATGACAGTATTTTATCTCGCTAGTTTTTGCAGCTACACGATTCTTTCTTTGTCAGGGAATTAGTACACATATTTAGGAAAAGTCAGGAAAGCACAGCTCCTTACCTTACACATGCACAGCAATTTCAATTCCAAAACTGTCAAAATGACCACCTTGGTTGTTCTAGTGTTAAAATGTTTACAACATCAAAAACATTAACCTCAAGATAAAAAACAAACTATAATAGCTTACAATTAAGCCAACATAAAAATGGTACAAAGGATTGAACCCTCTGCTTTACAGTATTAATCTCAATAGAAAGAATGGCTAGGAAACCCAAAGTTTCTCCCTCTGTCCCACACTAAATATGTTTATTGTGGTTTTACCTAAAAAGAAAACACAAAATACATTCCCAGTCATTCATTTTGAGCTGCTTTTAGCTTGGGCTACAGATTTAGGGGCCTGCACTGAACAGCAGATGTGACCTTTCAACCCTGCCAGCCCCATTCTTCATTTCAACATTTCAGGTGGGGCTGGCAGAGTGGAAAGAGCACATTGTCAGATGAGTGTAATGGAATGAAAAGAGCTGTTCAGTGCTAGCACACAAGTTCAAAGCAAAGTAAAGACAGCTTTCTAGAAATAAAGATCATTTCTTAATAATGTAGCATTCAAACTCAAACCACTTAGAATGATTGCAACAGTAAGGGAGATGAATAAAAAGTACAATTTGCAGGTGAAACAGTGTTCCCTCTCCTTAACCAAGCCAAGATCGAAAACACATTGATGAAGACAATGCATATATAATTCAGAACCAATGCATACACTGTTTGGTGGAACAGTATTGACTAGACACTAGACACGTGATATCCCAAAAGGCCGTTCTGAATTCTAATACCACGGCTGTTTAAGAATGCAGTGTGCATCTCATACCATGTGAATGGAACTGCTTGCTGCCCCTCAGGACTTTCTTGTAAATGAGCCGTTCAAATCCCAAGGACCTTTCAAACAGGTGTTCATATTTAGAATAAATTAGTAATGCATTATCAAGTTTTACACCACAATCCTCATTTGTTTACAGGCATGAATTTCATGAATATTTTTAACCCGCTATATAAGTGAAGTGAAAAAGATAACAGTATCGTTATGTTTGCCAAGGCAGGGAAAGAAGTCATTAAAATGAAAATACAGTAGACAGGGGCTCCAGGGAATTAAATTGAAACAGCGCCGTTGAAAAATACTAATGACAAATGTACGGCTCAATGGCTTTGACATTAATAAAGTGAGCAGTGATTTACCATGTGGTAGGTATATCCAAGATGTTATTTTATTAAATATTAAATGTAGATTTGCCGTGTGGAGCTGAAAGTTATTTAATTGTAAAATGTGTTGAAGAGAAAGAGCTACCTGATGAGAGCAGCTCCTCTGTGCTTACACTGAATACACACCAGAGAGTGAATGTGGAACAGGCCCAATTGCAGAGCTCTCTGTTTACGTGGTCGTCTGAACTCTCGCTGGGGTGCCAGATCAGACCGTTATTATTCACGCACCATTCAAGAACATTGTCAGACAGGAGTTTTCAGTCAGGACAACCCTTTTATTCCTATTAAAGGATCAAAACTGTTAACATAAGCATGTATCATCACATTTCGTCTTGCTTGGTTGTTTGGTGCGGGGCCTTGCCTTTATTCTGATTGGCAGCTCTCGGCCAGCCCTGACAGATAGGCAGGGGGAGGTACCAAATGAGGTGGAGAGGGAAGAGGAGGGAGGCTGCAAAGTGAGGAAGGTTTAAATGTATGTGGCTTGAATACTGTTAGCAGCTGCCACTTGACATGCATTTGGAACTTATTGTTGACTTTTGACAATGGTTCTAAGGATCATGTCAATTAAATCATCATAGTTGCAGGTGTATTAATTGAATTATGGGGGCAGGGGGCCAGGCACCCTTACTTCTTTAAGGAGAGGGGCCAGGCACCCTTACTTCTTTAAGGGTCCCCTCACTCTTGTATATTCGAAGGCACTGGGGGGCCATGTTTTGGCCTTCTTGCTTCTCACCGGGGATTCTAGAAATCTATTGGCTGCTGGAGGATTTTCTATCTTGCCAGATATTTCTGGTTTTTATATTTTGTGGGGAAAGTCAGTTGAAGAAGTGAACACCGGTGTATACATGACAGCATACACATCCTGTTACTACCAATCAAATTGCTGTTTCAGGCGCACGCATTATGAATGATTGGAGATGCTACCAATCAAACCCTTGTTCCGGCTGGGCACAGTATGGATGTAGAATGCGTGCAGCAAGAGGATGTACTTAGTGAGAGTTTAATTTCTCATTGTGGTTAAGACGTGGACGTTTACAGCAGGTGATTAAAAATGTTTTGAAAGAAGTTGGTATGTTTTTCATAAATTCTTTTTGTATACTTTATGTGGAGGTTATTACATTTGTCAGTACATTCTTCACATTGTCTTCTCACAGACTGTAACTGTGAGTGCTAATTGAAGAATACTCTTTAAGTTCCCTTGGTTTTTATTGTGATTGTTTTGATAAGAAATTGAAATGCTTTGACATACAGTATTTAAAAAATCTAGATTGTCATTAAAGAATATGTATCTGGACTTAAATATAGATATACACTTACTACGTGCTCATGCTGGACTTTACTCGTATAAGCAAATAGTGTTATTATAAGTTAACTGCTCTTCGTTGAACCCTCTCTTACATGTAATTATTTACTGTGTTCCCTATTTTTGCTCTTATTTGATTTTAATCTTTTGCTATTGATTTTATTGTACTTTACAACTGCTCTTTAAGGTTTATTCTGTAATCTGATACTATGTAATGTGATATTTTGTAACGTCATATTTTGTAATGTGATATTCTGTAATGTGATATTTTGTAACGTCATATTTTGTAATGTGATATTCTGTAATGTGATATTTTGTAACGTCATATTTTGTAATGTGATATTCTGTAAGGTGATACTTTGTACTGTGATTTTGTAACAACTTTAAGTCGCCCTGGAGAAGGATGTATATTTATGTGAACTGATTTAAACTTGCATCCTATTTAGCTAATGCAGGGTCATATGACCAAAAATTGTTTGTACTGCTGCCTCACAAAACATCCCATAGCTGAGCACCACCACACAAGAAACACAATGGCAGAGCAGTCACGGCATCACAGAGTTCACTGCATTAATATATAAACACAATGGCACAGCAGTCACAGCATCACAGATTTCACTGCATTAATATATAAACACAATGGCAGAGCAGTCACGGCATCACAGAGTTCACTGCATTAATATATAAACACAATGGCAGAGCAGTCACGGCATCACAGATTTCACTGCATTAATATATAAACACAATGGCAGAGCAGTCACGGCATCACAGAGTTCACTGCATTAATATATAAACACAATGGCAGAGCAGTCACGGCATCACAGATTTCACTGCATTAATATATAAACACAATGGCAGAGCAGTCACGGCATCACAGAGTTCACTGCATATATATATAAACACAATGGCAGAGCAGTCACGGCATCAAAGAGTTCACTGCATATATATATAAACACAATGGCAGAGCAGTCACGGCATCACAGAGTTCACTGCATTATATATAAACACAATGGCAGAGCAGTCACTCACGCATTATATATAAAACAAGCAGGTCAGATCACAATCTGTAAATATATAATGAGACTAATTAATGTGATATTCTGTAATGTGATATTTTGTAACGTCATATTTTGTAATGTGATATTCTGTAATGTGATATTTTGTAACGTCATATTTTGTAATGTGATATTCTGTAAGGTGATACTTTGTACTGTGATTTTGTAACAACTTTAAGTCGCCCTGGAGAAGGATGTATATTTATGTGAACTGATTTAAACTTGCATCCTATTTAGCTAATGCAGGGTCATATGACCAAAAATTGTTTGTACTGCTGCCTCACAAAACATCCCATAGCTGAGCACCACCACACAAGAAACACAATGGCAGAGCAGTCACGGCATCACAGAGTTCACTGCATTAATATATAAACACAATGGCACAGCAGTCACAGCATCACAGATTTCACTGCATTAATATATAAACACAATGGCAGAGCAGTCACGGCATCACAGAGTTCACTGCATTAATATATAAACACAATGGCAGAGCAGTCACGGCATCACAGATTTCACTGCATTAATATATAAACACAATGGCAGAGCAGTCACGGCATCACAGAGTTCACTGCATTAATATATAAACACAATGGCAGAGCAGTCACGGCATCACAGATTTCACTGCATTAATATATAAACACAATGGCAGAGCAGTCACGGCATCACAGAGTTCACTGCATATATATATAAACACAATGGCAGAGCAGTCACGGCATCAAAGAGTTCACTGCATATATATATAAACACAATGGCAGAGCAGTCACGGCATCACAGAGTTCACTGCATATATATATATAAACACAATGGCAGAGCAGTCACATAAATATTGTTTTATTAGCAGTCTAATAATGAAGATATCGTCTGTAGTTTTAACCTTAGTGGAAAACTGTTGTCCTTGGTATGAAAAAGGTACACATGAAATTAACTATTTTGTTACGCTATAAGGATGAGACCAGACCATGTTAGAAATCTTAACAATGTTTACCATTTATTAGTTGTGACTACCAAACATTAGATTCTACATTGAACGTTATTGTTTAGATACACTACATGCCACTAGCATTAACAGAGGTAAGGGAATTGATCAGGTTACCTTCCCCTGGAGAGAGCCTTAGATGCAACAGCGATGTTATTGATGATCTGGAGGTATTGGGAGCTTCTCACCTCTGTGTATGCCTCTATGCCTGGTATTTATACTCTAGTAGGCTCAGAGCTCACATGACTACAGTTTGTTTCTGTCATCTTACTAGTTATAATTGTCAGAAGCAGAGTGAGTTACTCAGCTGTTATTCCACTAAGGTGCAACCAACCACAAACAACTCTCTCTTACAAGGTTACTGTGGTTAGGTGTTTACCATAGTTCCCCTTTTCTCATACATTCCTGCACTTGCCTTATCACTCAGCATTCTAAGGCCAAGTGAGTTGTTGCCAAAACCACATTCACAACTGGTGTCCTGTAATACACATTTCCCTACAATATACCCTCAGCCTCTGTCGCTTTTTCAACCCTCGGGGCAACAGTTTTCTGTTATAATCCTCAACTCCAGTCAATATTTGATTACTTTTTATTTTTAACCTACCTGCCTGTACAAGCAGTTCATCATTATCAAACCAACAATCTCCCATTGTTGATAATTAGCCCCAGCAAAGTCAGTCTGAACGCTAGTTGGTTGCAGAAGGGGGTAGATTATTCTGTCCCACCCCCTCCCTGATTTCTCATAGTTCCTGCTAAACAGTACTTTTGGGTCATGCAATATTGGGCAGTGCAGTATTCCCATCCTTAACACAAATTGTCCTGTTACTTCACCATACAGTGCTTCTTGGTAAAAAGTGCTCCTTTATACTGTGGAACAAGTTATAATGTGGTATGGTCATGTCTCCCATTTGCCCCATAATGCCAGAAAATAATTGGCATGGTCTCTTACCTAGGGCTCGGCTCCTGTCTACAGAATTATAAAGAGGGAGCACTGTACTATAAAGCCCACCCTCTGAAATTATCAACGTGCACATCAGTGTTTCAGCTGTATGGCTTCTACAGAGAGCAATACCTTTGTGTTTTCATGCCATGTAAGATCCAAATCACTCTGTCCAGGAGTTAACATACCGTAATGTGAATAATCTGTTGTAATTTAACCTGTGGCAAAAATACATTAACGATTTTGAAAATATACTAATTGAGTAATATGACCATGGTGCCAGTGCTGGAGACATACACAAACAGCAATGGATCACTGGATCGGTCCGACACATTGATTATTAATATTAGTAATAATCTGACTTCAGGTATTGCATTGCAAAACCCCTTTCACCATGTGCTGTGAATTTATACAAATTCTATATTCCTGTAATTAAAAGAAAAATAGACTCAATATGTTAGCTCTGGCTACATAAAACATCCTGTTTAAAAATACTTTCAAAGGCAGCTTTGGGAGCTGTCGTCTTTCTTTCTCATGTTTTCATTTGATATAAAGCTGGTGCAGAACAGTATATCTGAGCAGACAGTGCCATCTGTAGGCAGTTGTTTCCCTTTAAATATAGGTATGGAGCATATTTATTCATTCTCATAGGAAAAGCTGATCTGTTTACAGAAGCTTGGAAACCATTATCTGATAATATACTGCAGTGCAGTTGCATTCCAATTATTCAGGTATTTTCTGATGTTTAGTAATACAATAAAAATAGATATAGGCACATGTTTATAATACGTGGCCCACAATCATGATAAGTTGTATACCAGCGTAATGTCTCTGTGCCTGTTTACTGCACACATTTGTTTTTCCTGGTGTTTTATTTCATGAGAAAGTGCTTTGTTGATTGTCCAGTTGGTTTACATGTTGTTGTTTTTTATTCCTTCATTCATTTATTTATTTATTTTTACCTCATGACTTTAGAGATCTCATTAGCAGAGTCCTCCCAGAAGCAGGATATAAACCTCCCCAATTAAACTTTTAAACTGACTCATAATCTGCAGTGTAAGGAAACATTACAGCAGGTGTGACTTTTGCAGTTCCTCATGCTTAAACTGTACTATGCAAAGAGAGTGCTGTAGTGGGTCTTTTATTACACCTGGATTACCATGGCACAGTATACCACAGTAATGACAAGCTATGCAAAGTTCCAGGCAGTAAACTCTAAATAGACCTGCACAAGTCAAGCAAGCTTGGGATTATGGTGTGAACTCCCACATCCATGCAAAGCGTCCGTCAGTGGCAGTGGCTGATACGATTCTACCCAGGCACATTTAAACTCGCCTCTATTTATAGTCTGTGCTATGCTTTGAGATGATCTACTCTTCAGCACCCTCCACTCATTCCCGGCCTCGTCTGGGGTTTGCTCTGGCTGAGAGATGTCAATTAAAATTTCAAGGCAGCCAAGTGCTCCAAAAGGCAAGATTGAGTATAAAGTCCAAGAAGTGAAAACCCTGTGATACATGCTTATATCAACTGCTTTTATTCTCTAATAGAAATGCTGTATTTAAATCGCAAGAGTTGCCCTGACTGAAACTTCCATATTTCTAGGTCTATTAACATGAGTGAGGAGGAATAGCACACAGTGTGCAGGGTCCCACATTACATATATTATTTTTGTATCCATCACCATCTGGTGTTATTCTGTTAGGTGCCTTTTAACTTTGAAAAAGCAAAAGTGCAAATTCGGGACATATCTGGATAATTGCATATTGTGAGTTGACATGTCCCATTTTTAAATTGCTTTAGCTGGAACATTGCAGAAGTCAGTATTTTTTTCCCCAAGTCAGCATGAACAGTTTTCCTTGCTCTTGTTCAAAACTACTTTTTGCTTCTGAAAGACCAACCTGAGAAAATATCATTTCTTTACAGACCGATGAGTGTTGATACATATCTTTATTTGTGAGTCATTGTTAGTGTGCATATGTCTGTTATGAGACGACAGATCCAAATACCAGCATGATCAACAATGACAACAAGATCTGAATGCTGTAAATCACCTCCTACCAAGGGCCTTATGATGCTGTGATTATAAAACACTGAAATACAAAAGCATCCCGTCACTGTGGTTTACACACACACACTTCTCTTTGAACATAAGCACGGGTTAAAAGAACTCTGCAACGTGTGATTGACAATGAATTCATTCACGTTTAACTGCATTTTTAAAACCTTTCCCAGCAGTTTGAAAACAGGGTTTGCAGTTTATTCATGTGTTGCGTTTACCTGAGAGATTATTCACAATGTATACACTAAAAACCAAAGCAATAGAACAAATAATAAATAACAAAGCAATTCCTTATCATAACGTCTAATCTATCTTTTGTCCTTTTAATAGCCTTACAATGACACACGCTGTTCAAGGAGGTAACAGAACATAAGACCTCCATTTTCATGTATTTGATTTTACTTGTTAACCAGCTACTAAGAAGAGTTTGATAGCTGGTCTGGTTAGCTTGCTGAGGGGATTGTAAACTCGCATGATGAGTTACAGTATGTAGAGCAGGAATTGCCCGAGGTCATCTTTCAGTGAGTGATTTGAAATGAGCTTCTAACATTTGGAAATAGCAGCCAGTCACATGTGGAATATATGTTAACTGCATTGAGATACGTCCTCATTAGACACAGTCTGTGGTGTCTCATGCAGACGTGTTCTTTATTTTCAGGATTGTTTTGTTGTGGGGGGGGTTGTTACCTACAGGTGTCAAACGCTGCTACTGATGGGAAATGGTTTGATTGTTAACTCTGTGAGGCAGGATGGCTGGGTGGCTGACATCACAGACCAGGAAATGCAGGCACACACACACACACAAGAACTCCGGGGTGAGTCGTAGGATTGCCACCTGTCCGGATTTGTTGACATCTTTTCCGTCTGTGTAGCAATGGCCGTGCAGGAGTCTCGAGCTGTAATGCAGATGCCTTTTGAGCTGCGTGCAGCCTCCTGGGCCCGCCCCCCAGCCAATCCGGACCTCCCGATTAGCTCAGTGCCAATTGCTCAATTGGTTGCCCAGCAACGCGTCTCCTGTTCCGCGTCCCAGCTGCACACATTTACACAGGAACCATTGACAGTGCTCTCCCTGACCCTGCCCTCTGACAGACTAGTGGTAAGAAGCACAGGTTAAAGAAGCACCCGCTGGACAAGGGGAAAAATGTGTCGTATGTCAAAGTGAATATGAGAATGGCAGTGAGTGATGAAGCCAATTTGCTTAAAAAAATTAAAAGCAGACTGGACATTTCCATCAAAGGATTTAGGAAATCTGGAATTTATGATGCAATCAGAAACTCTTAGGCAGCATAAACTGTGCCTGCTACTGTGGTACCTGGAGGACTGTTCTTTTTTATGTTAAGCAGTTTTGTGTTATTTTTTTTTTTTTTTACAAGTGGTTAATTGAGTAGCAGCCAAAGTTGTTTATGCCAGACTTGTTAAAAAGTCTGTAACAATGGTGCAAATTTGCTTTGGATTGTTATTGTCGATAGGTGTAGATACTACTATTAAGACACTCACTATGCAAGTATCGCAACGTTCCTAAACAATATGCTAAAATAAATTAGTTTTGCACCATATAAAAAGCTGATTCTGCCAGTGCTTGCTAGTCTATTAACTAGTTTTAAATTTAAAGCGTTTGAGTTTTGCCTTTGTTGTTAAAGTTTTCACACGTGACAATACTGTCCTACAATTACTAAATGATACTGTGATCATACCACTGTGTTATGTTAGTGAACCATAGCTAGGTTTTAAAACTGAGAGTTAGCAAATGCCTATCGTCAAAGTGTACTGCAGTTAGCAATCCTTTCCAATTACTGGTATCATAAAATGTAAGAGCCATCTAACAACGATATACTGTAACTCATTTTAGAAGGCCTGTTATAATTTCCTGTTATACAATACATTAGTTGCTTAAAGGATTTCCACTATCTTATTAGAAATGTACTGTTTAGCACTGGTCTGTACATTCTACTGTGCCACCAGCATTTGAATAATGTTTTACATTAATCTGCATGTGATTAAATACCTAACCTTTACCGTAAAATATGCTTTACTTACAATGTATAATGGTAATTAAACCATATGCGTGTGTGTACGTATAATATGCATTGCATATTTAGTGGTAGCCATTAGTAACATTGGAAAACCCAAACCAAATTTGAGTACATTTTGACTCATTTTGTCTCTTTTACCGACACACAACTGATATAATAACGTTTGTTAATATTTATTAGGTGGGAGGGATTTGCCATGACACAATGGCTGTAAAATAATTCTGACCATCACAAATGGGCTTAGGCTCAGAAATCCAATGACTGTCTGGAAAAATTATTTGTAAAAAAAAAAAAAACAGGTGGACAGGATTGTCGCTTCAGAAATTGCATTGATTTGTCGCTCCGTCACTCATCACCACAGCTACTTGTCTCAGGTAAGATTCGCCTCTAACGTACCATAGCTGCTATTTTTCTGGCTTGCAAGTTCGATTGCTAGAAATAAAGAGCGCAATACTGTGTATACTGCATGATTATTGAACTGTACCGAGATCTGGTGCTATTGTGTTAAACTGTATTACAATATACTGCAGTTTTGACAGAGCTAGGCTGACTGAGAAATGTGTCCGGGTTTGGTCTGTGAAAAAGGTAGCAAACCCTAGTGAGTCATCACTGCGCTCATTAAATAAAATAAACTCTTCTAACAATAAATAAAAGACTTGTACAAAAACACACAAAACAGCACGAGTAGTAAGTGTTTACCTTTCATTTATTCTCCTTCGCTCTCTATCCCGTTCTTTCTCCCTTCAACCCTCTCTCCTCACTGTGAGAGGCTGGTGTGCTTTATACACGTGGCCATCTCCAAATTAGTAATCACTTCTTCTATTTGGAGATAGCCACAATCCACACGACTTTAAAGGGATGGGGATTTAACCACATCCACGCTACCAAACAATAACAAACCAGTACCTTTAAATAACCACAAAACAATCCATTTAAATCAATACAGAAATAACACAGGGGCGGGCGTACCCCATCACACTCTGCCAGCCCCACCTGCTTCCTATTATTATTATCATCATCGGCCAGGTGGGGGTGCAGAGTCAACAGGTAACAACAGCATGTGGTTTCTTTGGAATCAGGAAGTTCTCAAAAGAGCAGCTGGGATTCCACCAGCTCAGATAATGACAGGTTTATTCTGATACAGAGACAATGATGTTGTGTTTCAATAGCATGAAAATGAACTGGGAAGTGTATATATGGGAACTGTCTGTCTGTAACACTCTACATAGTAAAGGATAACTGCCTTGAGTTTTATCATACACATCATCATGCCTCCTGTAGACTTTCAGATTGCATTTGGCTATTGTGGTAGAGTGACCGATGGCCAAGGCAACCCACGGTAGAAAGTACGCAAAACACAGGAGTTGCAGTGAAACATCGCAGTGTACGTTTATTATGTACAGTGGCAAAATAAAAATAAACAAACAATAACATACTCCAACAAGGAGTGCTAACTAACCACTAGTCCATATCTAGGACAGGACAGCTAAGCTGTTGTCCTGTACAGAAAACAACTGGTAATTTTACCAACAGCACAACCATTCCA
The DNA here is from genome assembly GCA_030684275.1 of Acipenser oxyrinchus oxyrinchus. Lineage (NCBI taxonomy): Eukaryota > Metazoa > Chordata > Actinopteri > Acipenseriformes > Acipenseridae > Acipenser > Acipenser oxyrinchus. The sequence goes on from JAGXEW010000418.1 coordinate 105,338, forward strand.
CACAGTAACAGTTCTTCTTGAGTACTTCCAGAAATCTTTACACCAGAAACACCATATCTCGCTCTACACCATATCTCGCTCTACACCATATCTCGCTCTACACCATATCTCGCTCCACAACCTTGTCCCTGGTAGTCTCTCCTCTGAACTGGATTCGAGGCTGGCTTTATACAGCCAGGACCCCGCCCTAACAAGACACAGCTGCATCCTGTTACACAATTAACTTCGGCTATTTTGACTAAGGCCTTCTGGGAAACGTAGTCTTTAATCGGCAGCCATTTTACCCCGCTACTCACAGTACCCAGTATACAAACAGTTATATATTGTGGAAACAGGATTGTTTTCATTCTGTTGCTTACGTACACATTGTTACACACTTTACCATACATCCCACAAACCACTCTGTCACACTATAAACCAACAGACTCTTTGGATGTTATACAAATATTTTGATCCGTTCAGGTATGGTGTGATTATCACCCGATTGAGGATCCTCTGCGTGTGTATATGTATATGAATTGACAGGTAGCTTTCACAAGAAGTTATTTAGACACAGCATTTAGTACATTGCAAGGCAACGAATGGGTACATAATCAAATTAGTGTAATTTCCAGAGCAAATTGTGGGAATCTTCACAGATCCCCCGAGACCCCTGAAAAGACCAAAACGACTAACCTAACATTGTAACAATTAAAAAGACTGCATTACATTATGGAATCTCACAGAGCCACGTTCATTAAAACTCTCAATCTACAATCATTTACAACCTTTTTTTTTCGATTTCCATAGCTTTATGCCTTGCAGTGATAAGGGCACTATCCAGAAATAATGAATTTGTCAAACATCATTAAGGGAGGGAAGGTCAGAATGTTTTTTAATTGCTGTTCACATGAATACAATCACAAAGCAGTCTTGGCAGTCAATTAATGTAGACATGTATTATTCAAGAACTGTTACCTTAAGCTGTGCATTTTTATTTTGATTTTTTTATCTAAAGGTCACTGTCACAGGGAGAGCACTGTCAATGGTTCCTGTGTAAATGTGTGCAGCTGGGACGTGGAACAGGAGACGTGTTGCTTGGCAACCAATTGAGCAGTAGGTGCTGAGCTGATCGGTAGATCCGGATTGGCTGGGGCGGGCCCAGGAGGCTGCACGCCGCTCACAAGGCGTCTGCGTTACAGCTCGAGGCTCCTGCACGGCCATTGCTACACAGACGGGCGCTGAGTGAAAGCTTGCACTTGTTGACATCGAGGAGGAGAGGGTCCGCTCCGCAGAATTTACTGTGGAACCCTTCAACTGCAAGACGATGCTTGTGAAGGCATTGCCCAGCCAAGGCCTTTTGAAGAGGCAGGAGTCACCGTGTGGATGCCGGGACTCCAGGAGCCCAGAAATAGGCTAGTTTAGGGAGGTTGATCCCCAATATTCAGGGTTTGACCCTGGCTGAATTTATCACAAGAGAATGATATTAGATGAAACCAGAGGGTTTGGTTACTGAAGCAGTATCTCTGTGCTATATTTTCTATGCAGTCTGCAGTGCATTCAGTGCAAACAATCAGGGGCACAAGATGCCAGATACCTGCAGTACCTCCAGATTCCCATGTTTGCAATCACATGTGTGGTCTATGTGTTCTTGGAGCTGAATTCACTATGAGTGGTTCAGTTCCCAGAAAGCTGAGCTGCAACCTCAAACAAATAGCTGTAACAAGAAGAGGCAAGCACAGATTATTGTAGTTGCGATTGCAACTAGATATGATTTTGATAGGGTGCAATTGACAGTTACTGTCTGATGTATAGGTCTGGAAACATATTGTATTATGACTGGTTGCAAGGAAACATTTAAATAAGTTTCATCTTTTTCTCTCAAGCCTGGTGATGTCTGTAGCCTGCAGCAATAATACAGGAGCCCACTGACACCAATTCCCAGCATTGTTAATTGAATACATTTTGGAATGTAGACGTGACTTTGTTTGCCATTGGTAGTCATTCTAGATAATAATAATCAATAATCCTTACACTATCAGTGCACTAGAGCAGATATTTTAAAAAGAGCTTTGAAGTTATAAGTGTAACAAGTTGTCAGGATGTTAACAATGAAAAAAATACAGGAACGATATTTAAACAGTTGTAGCAAAATATGGGGATGTGTAACTCTATATTTGTCAGTACCTGCTACTTACTCTTTAAGGGAGGTGTACAATGAATTGGATCTAATTCCTTAGAAACAGAAAAGTCTAGTCTTCCTGAAATCAGCTTTCTGATTACCAAACACAAAGATAACAAAAATGTAAAGGATGAAAAATATGTTTCTGTATTTTGCAAAGGACTTTGTTATTTATTTATTTATTGCAAAGGGATGCATTTTTTAATTTGTAGTAGCTTTAGTATTTTTTATAACCTTGCTTACAAAACAACTCGACTATAAAGCACTATCAAGACACATTCTCACGACAATGCAGAGAGGAATGTGCGTGGTGTGTGCGTGCAACATCACATTCTCATGACAATGCAGAGAGGAATGTGTGTGGTGTGTGCGTGCTACATCACATTCTCATGACAATGCAGAGAGGAGTGTGCGTGGTGTGTGCGTGCTACATAACATTCTCATGACAATGCAGAGAGGAGTGTGCATGGTGTGTGCGTGCTACATCACATTCTCATGACAATGCAGAGAGGAATGTACGTGGTGTGTGTGTGCTACATCACATTCTTATGACAATGGAGAGAGGAATGTGCGTGGTGTGTGCGTGCTACATCACATTCTCATGACAATGCAGAGAGGAATGTGTGTGGTGTGTGCGTGCTATGTAACGTTCTCATGACACTGCAGAGAGGAATGTGCGTGGTGTGTGCGTGCTACATCACATTCTCACAACAATGGAGATAGGATTTTGAGTGTCTAAACTGTATGGAAAACCTGCCAATGTTGAACTCCAAATCTCAGACAGCTGAGTCTTGATGATCTGAATTTGCAACAAACTTCAACAATGTGAAATATATTTAGAGGCATGAAACTCTATAACCTTATTTTGTTTATTGTAATTTATTTGCTTGCATTAAGATGCATTGAATGTCAAAGACCTAAGAAGGCCTAATTAAAAATCAATAGAAAGTGTGGCCCTTTGGTAAATTGTATTCCCATGATGAATGAAACCATTCAGTATTTCATTTGTGTTGTTGTCAGGACAAGCCTGTGTAATGTACAGAGCTGGGATCAGGAAAATGGAAATATATAACCATGTGACAACAGAAGCAGAAACTAATTATGAGTATAAGTCCTCTTATTTTGGTCCTTTTCTGTCATGGACTGATGCCCTAATTTCCAATTACACTTATAACTGAGAGTAGCCTTGTGTTCTTGCGTTTGTCCTTTTACATTTTCAGACACCATTGATTGACACATGCTTTACGAGTTGAGGTTTGTGGCCAGCCAATTTACGATAGAGTGTCCAGAGGTTCCCACAGAATATTGGTGGCCAATTAGAACATAGTATGAGTGAAATTCAGTGGCTATTTACTCGCTTAGAAAATCACCCGTAATTGACATGTTCAGAAAATGTCACTTATGCATGTCAGCAAAGGTTTATATTTTCATTTGCTCTACCGTTTTAAATGACATTTAAATGACTGCCTCACGGCGTGCAGTACAGCAGCTTCCATTGAGGTTTGGTGGCTCTTTTTCTGTTAGAAGGGTGCAACAGTTTACTTTGCCACTTGATAAAATGGTGTACTGCACTACACTTTTCTTTTTCTACCTATATCCAACCATGGTGTATCACACTAAAGTTGAGAAACAAAAAGCATTAGTATAAACAACTTTTTCCAGGACAAGCTATGAGTGTAATTGTAAAATAAATGGCATCTGTTTGGCTGTAAACTTTTTCTAAACAAAAGTTGACATCAAATGAATCAGATTATCGAACTCTATTGTGAATAATGACTTTGTTGTCAGAGCATTTTCATCTTGGTGCAATTATTGCTAGTTAGCCTGAAGGAGCTCATAATCTACAACTAGACAGCATGCAAGAAGGGCATTCTGGGCATCATCTCATGATGCTGAATTGATCCATTGGACGCTTCGGCATTGCATGTGCTTGTTGTGGTTTACCATCTGCTTGCATATACAGTAGGTAGCCATTTGACACTCTAAGTGAAGTTGCCAGAATACTGCATCCTGTCTACAGTATGTGAATTTTCCTTTCTGCACTTCAGATAGTTAAAACCTTTTCCAGTAGGTGGGGCCCTGGCCTTTAACCCTTAAGATCCCAGAACAATCTGACAACGTACTGTATGTCTGAGCTGACAATATTGCAGCACAAGCATGCATAGGAGGCATTAAAACACCCCTATGCTTTAATTGTATAATGTTTTGCATGTCATATATTATGCTGGTTTAGGGTGCTCTATTAAACCGGGCAGCCACAACTCGTTGACTATGGGCACCACACGTCAAAAACATCTAAATTCTTGCTTAAAGATTATTTACACCTGAAGAAACTGAGAGAAAATCAATATTAACAATTGAAGTCTGTCCTGGAAACTGTAAAATGTTTTGGCCACTGGCACATCTGCGTATTTTTATAATTGTTGTAATTTTTACTGCTTCTTGATACTGCACACTTCTTTCTGTTTTAACCAACATGTTAAACATGTCAAGTGCTTTGTCAGGCTCTAAGCCCATACTATATTTGTGAACACAGTAATACTATTTTACAGAAGAGGCATAATCAACTCTGACACATATACAAATGTCTCTATCTGTTACACAATGCCAATTATTTAGTCTTGTGACATTCCTGCATACCTGCAGAATAATTAGGCTGATGGGCTTCAGGTTGTATCAGTAGCTTTCAAAGTGAAAGTGTCCAATATAAATAATGCGATAATCATTGCTAGGTGGTAGCCAGCCACTGTCTAGAAGCCTTGTAATTAAAACAGTGGTTTGAAACTCTCAATGCAGATTATGTGTCCGGGAGTTAATGTAAGTGATACTGAGATTACTGGGCAAAATAACAGTTAGACAACTTGATATTTGAATTGCTATTATATTTCTGACAGTACTGATTAGCAGCAAAATACATGTATGTGCACCCTGCCTTGATGTGAAACAAGATACAATACAAACCTTTGGTGGTTTGGTTCTTTTCTTTCTTTGCTAATGTCATTCCCAGCACAAATATCTTCAGGGAGACTATTTAATTAGATGAAAGTTGTGTGATCAGTTTTAATGAAAGATCCATACACCTGACAATTACATTACATCAGTGAGATCAAAATATCTATGAGACCTTCTGTCCTTCTCTTGTAGCTTTCATTAGTGTCTCGCAAATCAAAAACAAAGGCTTTCTGTTATATTCATGCATGTGGTGAGCAGATTAGAACTCTTATCAATAACTTTAAAGTGGAGCAAACCAAATAACTGCATGAATCTTACAACCTGCGCACATTGAAACAGGTATTTTCATTAAAAATCATGACACATAAGTCACATCCCCATTGGAACCTGTCAACAGCAACTGCACGATAATGTCTCTGAGAGTGTAGATCTCACACTCAGTGTGTCATTGACAAAACATTCAAAATGTTTAAACCACAGCAGGTTCTGTATATTGAAATGCGCATTCACAACACATGGTCATTAACTACACTGTAATTAAATCTGTGTTTCATTTTTTATAACAAGCATTTTTCTACAAATCTGTGATCTGTGGTTTAAAAATAAAGTTTGTTATTTGATGTCTTGGTTACCTTTCAGAGCTCAAAACTGTATGCAAGGTATATGTTACCAATATCAGAGCAAAGCAAAAGACATTTCACAGAAACGTTATGGGTAACACTTTGGTTTCGGTATCCTTTATACGTGATTATAAACAATCTATAAACATGTTATTAATTATGCTATTAACAATTATAGACTATGATTAGAAATAATAAGACTATTATTATACACTTCTGCCATTGTTTTGTTGCTATTGTTTCTAATCAGTTGTAACAGATATAGTCTGCCTGCCTGTCTTTTCAGGTCTGTTTCTCTTTCTATGTCTGTATGTCTGTCTCACCAATTGTATGGGGCTGCTTTGCTTCTGCAATACAGTTATTATACACTTTTGCCATTGTTTTTTTCGTTGCTTTGTTTTTTGCTATTGTTTATAATAACTTAAAACAAATATCTAAACTAAAGTGTTACCAAGTCAGGTCCTTACCGTGTGAAATGCAGTCATATATGAGAAAGATTATTTAGTTTTATTATTAAAATCTCAGAATTCACATGCATTAAAATCTTAAATAAATAAGTGCAAAGGGTTTAAAATAAACAGACCAAAAATTCACAGATCATTGATTTTCATTGATGTTTGCAATCACATCCAGTTTCTTATTGCAGTCACTCACATGTTGATGTTTAATGTGTCTAATGTGCTAAGTTGGCCTAGGGTTGTGAATTAATCAAAACAAGTACTATACTCAAGTACTGGAAAAGTATTACCGATTTTCATTTTCTACTTACATTAACATGAATAAAAGGCTATAATAACTGTTCAAAAATATGTATGAAGGACTGTAAACTCTTGCAGAAGGTGGCCATCTCCCGAATTAATTAAGTGATTTAATTTGTTCGGGAGATGGCCACCTTCTGCACGAAGTTTAATTATTCCTGGCAGAGGACGAGCACTCTGCCAGAACACGTTTTAAAAAGTAAACCACGCAAACCCAAGCGCTTCGCCGTCATACATTTAATAATAAATTACAATAAAACAAATAAACAAACACAAAACAATCTGCACAGGGGCGGAGGGGAGCCCCGATCTAAAAGCAAACAAACAAAATGTACAGGGCACCTCACCCTGTTACAAGGTCATACAAACAAAGTAAGGCAAAGCCAGCTGGAGGAGGGATTGACATGTTGAACTTTCTGCACTGTTGACAGTACAGTGTAGGTTTGCATTAGATTGTGCTGGCACACGATCAAATCCAATTGAGAGATCCTATTGGATGAACTGATCGATTGTAATCTAGGTATCGGGGTTGTTTGTAGAAGGGTAGATGCTGTAGGATTAGACCTAGAGATGCAGAAACCTTATTTGCACATTTTAGTCACAGTGATTCAGAGTGTACTACGGTACATATTATTTCTAAAAAACACTTTACAGCTGCCATAATGCTCCATACAATCAGATTTTATTCAGCAAATAGGCACACCATGGTGTGCACTGTTTTGAAATGCCATCTTGCTAGTTATTAATTCACAACAACGCACTCCTTGAAGCATCTTATTGCTATCGTACAAGAAAAGAGCCTAATGATATGGCGAAGGAGATGCAAACAGTGTGCTACTAAAATGTTAAAAAAACAGTATGTCTGCTCTCAGTGCAACTGCTTAATATTTGGAATTTCCTCATCTTATGAGTTTTACATCCCAATCTCATACTTTGACTTTTGCTGATTTGAATTTATAGGTGCTTTGCCTCAAATCACCTTTTCCCCGAGAGAACAGCTTTCCTGAGACGGGTCCAGAATCTTGTGCTGCTCAGGGCATTGTCTTTCCATTTCAAGTAGGTGTTTTTCTTCAGGTATTTGTGAAGTCTAAACACATGCTTTATCTCCTCCTCCTTGATATCTTCCAACACAATCACTATTATACCCGGTGTTCCCTCGAGAAATTGCCACGATCGTGCCATATCAAATTCAAATTTGCACCACCTGCTCGCAATGAAGTTTTTGGATAACACAACGATGACTTTCCTGCTGCTCATGATTCCTTCTTCGAGGATGTTGGAGGTTATCTGTTGTCCTGGCTGGAAGTCCCTGTTGTGTAGACACAGCTCTATAGGAGGTACTCCATTCTCCAAGTTCTCTACCAATTCATCCATGACCCAGTTTTCATCATGACTGGAGTAGACAACAAAGGCATCAAATTTACACTCCTGCAATTGGGTACTCCGGTACCCTTCATCAGTATCCAGCAGTAGAGCAAGTGAAACTGGTATTTATAAATGGATGCTGCTATTGCTGATAGAAGAATTAAAATGCCAATAGTCACACCTATGAACAAGGTTTTAGCCTTGCAAATGTCAGTATCTATTACTCTTGTGTTTGTCAGGGACAATGGGCTTTTACACAAAAGTTCATCTGTGTTCTTTAACATTGCTTTGTGTTCAATTACCCACTTGAAAAACTGAAATAATCACACGTGCATTCAATGGGATTTTGAGATATGTCAAATACAATAATGTTTTTGGCAGGTGATCCAGGACGCTTTGTGGAATTCCAGGGATGTTGTTGTTAGACAAGTCTATCAGTGTCAGTGTGTTAAGAGAAGGGTTGGTAATAAAATCAATTGCTGTCAGCTTATTGTGACTGACATCTAAGTGCTGAAGATTCTTGAGACCCTTAAATGTACTTTGGGGCAAATGGTCAATTTGACAGTGGGATATATCGAGCAGTTCAAGTTTAGGGATATGCATAAAATTTACAATATGTCTATGGAAACTGTTTCCTGGAGCCTTCAGGACCTTTAGATTGACAAGGCCTTCCAATGCATTTTCACTTGTAAAATGCGTACTTGTATAAGAAATGTCGAGATAGGAAAGTTTTTTCAGATTTTTGAGTAAAGGGTAATCCCCAAAGCCACCAATCTTAGTGTATCTAAGGTCTAAAATTTCCAAATTTTCAATCCCATCAAAAGCTAAACCCTCAAACCTAATTTCAGGGTTGTAACTCATATTGAGGATGATAAGCTGATCTGCACCAGAAAACTGTGGAATGCAGCAATGTCTCATGGTTATATGATTATTACTGATGTCTATGTTTTTAAGGCTGGACATATTTGAAAATCCAGAATTAAAAGAGGTCAAAACCAGTTATCAGTTATCCAAGAGTCTCTAAGGTATTCTGGATTGAAAGTTCAGCTGCAGGCAGGTTTTCAAAATTATTGTGACTTAAATCTAGCAGCTTAAGCTTAGGGAAGATAGGAACTTTGAGGCCAGTTAACATACAGTTTAATATTTTAATAGCTGTAGCATTAACAAGACAGTGGAATATGTCGCTTGCATTGGGATAGTGACTTGGCAAATCATCGACAGAAATGTGGATTTCCTGGAATTCAATCATACAGAGCCCATCTAGTGGACCACTCCCAGAAGTTGTTACTAATTTTGTATTCCTGTAATTTCCCAGGACAAGTTTGTCAACTTTCAAACCCGCCATTGCCTTAAGGCAGCAATTCTTGGCATACGGAAAATCAAACGCACTTCTGAGGTGAAGTTCTCTAAGAATAACGCCAGCAAATGCCCCTGATTCTACATACGAAATATGGTTTTGTGAAAGAATGAGTGTTAAATTTGTTAGGTGCATTTTTCTTAAAACTGTTGTATCTCTCAAAGATACGCTGGAAATATTATTGGAGTGCAGGTCCAGCAGTCTGAGGCTGGTGAGATTGAAGACGTACAGTGGCATTTCCAAAGAGCTTATGTTATTCTTCCCAGCCTTCAGTTCTTGCAGCTGTGCCAAGTGACTGATAGGCAACTTTTCTAAAGCGGAAAGACCAGTATCCACAACCGTCAGCTTTTGTAGATTGTGCAGTGAGTGGAATGATTTTTCTTCAAGTTGTTTGATGGGGTTTCCAGTAAGAAACAGAATGGTCAAGTTGTTTACATTTTGAAAAGCGTCATCTGCAATCAATTTGATTCCACACCTATGGAATTTAAAACACAATGACAGAATGCAGGTTAGTTGAAATTGCTTAAGCTTCTTATATGAACAAGCAATGGGTCTTTTGACCCCTTTTAAAACATCTGTATTCATGAAATTCACAAAGTGATAATACATCTCCCACTTTAATACATGTATCTTTAGATAACGTCAAGATATGCCTTTCATACTTTATCTACAGTTTCTGGGATGCAGCACAAAGGCACATGCTATTTTGACCCCTCATAGTACTCTTGTCTTTAAATGACATTTGAAAAGTGCAGCTATTATTTTCATGACAATGGCTGCTAGAAGAAGAGGTCCTACTGCCACCCAGTGATTCAGGTGATGGTGGTTTTTCCTCTGGCTTTGACTCCTCTGATGTGGACAAGTAACGACTCCATTGTCTCAATGCAATCAGACAATGTGATCTACAGCACAGCTAACAGAATACAGCTGTTGATATTTGAAATATTAGCATATCCTTAATTAACACCAAAAAGGACCCAAACATTTTCTCCCAATAAAGGGGCAAGTGTTAATGTTAATAAACTTAACAAAGACACTTAATGACATGGCAGGAATTGGACAACTTATGCATGGTAACTGGTGATAGAATAAATGTGCAATCGCATGGAAATGCCTGTACTATGGGGTAGCAATGTAATTACAGTACATATGGAAACAAGGTATTAGTGTAGGAGCAGGAACCATAGGTAATGCCCTCTAATATAAAGTGCAACTGAAAATGGCACTCCTTTGAAATACTGGCATAGTACTACACATACTCTTTTATTGTACTTAGTAATTTACCTTGTAAGATCAAGGAAAATTAAGTAAGGCAACAATGGGAAGGAATTTCGATGCAGAGTTCCCAAGTCATTAAAGCTGAAATCGAGTTTCTCGGCTGAAGACGGTATTTCAGGAGGGATGCTGTGCAGGTTTAACCGCATGCATGAAAAAGAGATGTTTGCGAGTGTCTGAAAAATAAAAGGTTTCGTAAAATAAATGAAACGCTGTGCCCTGGTTAACCACACATGTAAAAACGCAGCTGGACCTGGACAGGGGCTGGAGAACGTATTACCCACTTTTTGATTTTGTTTCTATAAAAAAAAAAAAACATAATGGAAAAAAAGTTTTTGCCCAGGATAAAGCGCAATTTAATCTTTTTTTAATGCAAAAGTATTTTTAAACTCTAATTAGTGATTGATCAATGAAGCACTTGATTTCACAGTACACATGAAAGCTTATCATTTTTATACCACATCAGGGTGCAGCTGTCAAAAAGGTCCATTAGCTTTTTGGATGAATAATCAGAATAGAGGATGAAATATTAAAGAGACACTTTTTGCCTGCTGCACCCGGATGTGGTGTAACTTGTGAGCGTGTCTAACTCCATGCTGTCCAGTACACGTAGCTTACTATTAAAGGTACACATCCCAAAATATACTAATGGATCATCATGGTTCACTATAGAATATGCAGTATATAATAAGACCTAAACGCCCAGAAATATGTGTGCAATACAAAACTTAAAATCTAAAGCACAACAACAATAATACATGTGCATCATGTTCTCTTTTGTTGTTTTTTGCATGGTTTGATCATGCAAACTAACAAATACATTTTTCTAACTGACAGATAGGAAAGGTTCCCCGAGTCCTAAATGTTAGGAAAGAAACTTAGGAACGTTCTGTAATATTGTATTTCCTATCTGAAGCAAGATTCTAGCCAGCTCTTCTGTGCAGAAATGTGAGCATCAGACTGTATAGCAACCTTTCAGTAGTACAGTAATCAAACTGAAAGTAAAAATCGAAAACGGAAATTATTCTGTTTCATACTTTTACTTTTCTAAATCAGATACTGTTTGGATTCTATAAGAAATATGTGATTCCTTTTGGCCTATAACAGGTATATATATATACGATGCTGAAATTAGACAAAGTGGACCAGAAAAATGGTACGTTTTACATAGTGTATATTTATACAGAATTGAGTGCTAACAAGATTAGTTGTAGGTGGAGTGAAACAGTAATCAATTCTTAATTGCATTTACTTGGAATAAGTGCTCTAACCACAAACCCTTTTCTTGGTATCCCTAAAATGATAAGCACTATACTATACAAGATGTTAAGCACTATACTGTACAAGATGATAAGCACTATACTGTACAAGTTGATAAGCACGATACTGTACAAGATGATAAGCACTATACTGTACAAGATGATAAGCACTATACTGTACAAGTTGATAAGCACTATACTGTACAAGATGATAAGCACTATACTGTACAAGATGGTAAGCACAATACTTTAAATTATTTTATCAATGCAAAACTTTCATTTGGAATTGCCTGTATCTCATTGAAAGTTGCACCAGTCTTGTCAGTGAGTTTTAAAGTGTTATTTAATAATGCAATTGATTGATTCTGATTCTTGGCTCAAGTCACATATTTTAAATACACACAGTTCATTTTAGGATCGAGTCAAAAACCTTCTCTAAAACAACTTGCTTATTGAAATGACGTACCTCTTTGCATTTGTTTCCACTGACCGAAGTTTCAAAAGACAAGACAGCGTGCAGTACCAATAAAGTACAAAGGAATACCAGACATTTTTGAAAATCCATTTTTATGCACAGAGCCAAAGCCCTCTTTATTAATGTGACCCGGACAGAGCATAAACTATAATTGCACAATCATGAGACAAGAGGAAGTAAATGTGGAAAGAATCAACGTGCATTTTGGACAGGGTGTTTAAGGAAATTGACATTGTTTTTGAGAAGTAATGTGTTATGTATGCAACAGTTCAGTTTGCCATAGTTTTTAGAGGGCTTGGTATTGTCACAAAAATGTTTGACGTTTCAGTTCAGATCTTCTGTGCAGTGCATGTGTAGCTTGTATTCCATGTATCTACATTATATTGGGAACCCTTCTTGTTTCTTTATTTGTTAGAAGAAATACTAAATGGGACTGTATGTACTGTAGCATGCATTACACCTTCATAAAGACTACATAGACTGTTAATGATAACCTAAACTGATAATAAATATACCCCTACACATTATTCCTTCCCTAAAGCATTTTATCATCACGGAAATCCCAGCACAAATCACACCATTTTATATGCTCTTTATGAAGAAAATGAAAGGCTAATGCAGTTCATTGTGTTCCTAGTACCATCCTCTGGCAATTTCACTTCACCTTTCCCCAAGGCTACAGAACATCTGCCTCTTCATCTTCACATCCAAATAAAATACAAGTTGCAGGTTGGCATTTCCCTGCTGTGCAACTTTCAAGAACGGTTTACTTGTTTTACCTGGGTTTCTCATTACATTATCACATTCTGTGTGGGTTTATTTCAAGCTTCTTTTATGTTCCACTGTGCTGTCTTTCACAACCAAGACCATTACAAATCACCTAACAGTAAAAACTGGTCACCAAACTGAATTCATTTGAAAGCCTTAATTTGTTGAAGAAAGCAATTCATTTTCCTTCAAAACAATGATTACTAACCCTTTGGTTTTTCAAAAGTCCTGACTCGGATGTGCATAAACCGGGCTTCTGGAACTTCATTATGTAGTGTTAGTCTTGCAGGAAGTTCTGGAACTTCATTATGTAGTGTTAGTCTTGCAGGAAGTTCTGGAACTTCATTATGTAGTGTTAGTCTTGCAGGAAGTTCTGGAACTTCGTTATGTAGAGTTAGTCTTGCAGAAAACTGCTTTTAAAAACTGTATTTGTCTTTTTAATAAATTCATGGAACCAAGTTTTTTTCTTCTTTTTCATGGTTTTGTAATTTAAAACAAAGCCTAGTGTTGTCTGTAGACGGCAGCAATAATACAGCTACCCACTTAATACATATTTTGGTACAAATGTGAGGGTACCCATGATAGATGGTACTTACAAACATGAGGGTACCCATGATAGATGGTACTTACAAACGTGAGGGTACCCATGATAGATGGTACTTCCAAATGTGAGGGTACCCATGATAGATGGTACCCATGATAGATGGTACTTAAGCGAGTGTACAATGAATTGCATCTTATTGCTAAGGGGGGCAGAACAATATAGGCTAAAGCAATCAGCTATCCAATGACCAATGACGAAGATAATAAAAGTAAGTGTAAAGAAGGGCTTCATTATTTAATTATGTATTAATTGCAAAGGGTTATTTTTATTTGTAGTAGCTTCAGTATTTTTATAACCTTGCTTGTAAAACAACTTATATAAAGCATTTTATGAGTGAAATGACAATAATTTGAACTGTTGAGTAAATGGTGTCACATAAACAAAGAAATACTGAAGAGGTTTCTAAACCCCTCAGTACTGTATGCTTCTTTTCCCATATTTGATCAAAGAAGCTTAACAATAAAGGATTGCTTCTTGGCACAGCCTTCAGTTATAGTAGAAAGTTGCGCGAGATTACGTCACAAACGGAATTTGCACTGTTCAAGTCTCGTAAACATAATGTACGACTTCCAGAGATGTTTCCATGCAAAAACAAAAATGAGCTTTTGGTCAATTGTACAGATTGTTAGGGTGAGAAGACGCTTTACCCGCCCCTTAAAGTGATCCATGTTTTAGACGCACACTTCCTATAGAGCATGGAATGTGCGTGGTGTGCTCGTCACATAAATAATGGCTGTGGAGAGAGTGACCACGTTCTATACTGCATGGAAACCCGGCCATTGTGACCCGAGATATTAAAATACAGTGCAAGGGTCTCTTTATAATACCTGATTGATGAACACCTCAGCAGCCAATGCCACCGATAAACGTTTTTAAAGGTTAGGCATGAGTTCATTAAACACAAACTGGGGCTCAGCAATCCCATTTGCCATTCCCAAAATTTACGATCTGCTGCTGCTGAAACTAATTTCTTCACAGACGGAAATCCAAAGTACATTTGATTTCACAGGCCTAGAAAATCAATAACCTTTAATAGAATAACTTGGGCTCAGTGGCATTGCGTTATGATGTAAATGTCACCCAGTGTTTCTTCCTCACTATATCAGGACATGTTCAATCTCCACGTCTGAAGTAAATCACAAGCCCAACTAAAGAACAAGGAGGAAATTGAATTCCTTTACAGAAATTGAAAAAATTACTGATTTGGGTCAGTAATTCACTAGCCTCTCATTTCTTTCTCCTGTGGCTCAGCTCACAAGTGAAATGAGTTGAATGACTCCAACCCACACACAACCACAATACTATTTGGCACAGCTTGTCAGCTTCTGCTTGTGTGGCTGAATAGCAGAGGGTGTTCAGGTCAGTGTTTTGGTGTTCTTGTAGAGATGTGGACAGGCGTTCTCATAGGCCTGCTGACACTTTGCCTAACTCTCATATAGTCCCTCACATCTTCATTCTGGGTAATTTGTTAACAAGCCCATTCACCTGCTAGAGGTTATTGAATTGCCCATATTCCCATACATTTGCTAGAGGTTTTTGAATTGCCCATATTCCCATTCACCTGCTAGAGGTTCTTGAATTGTCCATATTCCCATACACCTGCTAGAGGTTCTTGAATTGCCCATAGTCCGAGCTCCCCAGAGCAATGTTCTTAGCAAAACCAACGGCAAGAGCAAATTTATTAAAGATACATGTTTTCAATGTTTTAAAATAATTCATGTTTCAGATACATTTTCTTATCCCTGGTTTCTGTGTATTGTGTGCCGAATCTTTTGGTTCTTCACTTTATGTTGATTCAGGATATGCAAATATTTCACAACATTGTAACTAGCCTGCTGAATCCTGTTTGTCACCTAGTCTGGTTGCAGCTAGACTGGAGTTCTTTTCGTGAGTGACACATTGCGAGGAAGGGCTTCTTGAAGAACTTTTAGTAAAATTGACCTACAAATGGATTGATTTTGTGCATTTCGGGGGCCAGTTACAATAAGCGTGGGTTGTGGACAATGTAGAGATACATTTGAGATCTGCCCAAATCCTACCTGTTAACCTGTAATCAACTCACTGGTGTAACACTGGTAGTTTTAGTATCATCCTCACTGCTCACCTTATAGTTACCTATTTGAAGTTTTCATTTTGAATATGCCTTCCTAACTATGAATTCGGCCACACGCCCTTATCCAGGTACAGCACAGTTACTCTTGACTCCTGGTTGTCCAGTTCAGTTAAGGTTTTTTTTTTTTTTTTTTTTTTAAAGAAATTGTACAAAATTGACTACAATGATATGAATCCGTTTAACACAGAATATAAAAATGAGGGCTTAGGTCGGCCAGGGTGTCCTCGGCTCTCACTGCGTACCAGCGACCACCGTAGTCTCGCCGGGCGCCTGTGGGCTTGCCTGTAAGCTGCCCAGAGCTGCATTGTCCTCTAACACTGTAGCTCTGAGGTGGCTGCATGGTTAGTCTCCAGTGTGAAAAGAAGTGGTCGGCTGACAACACACGCTTTGGAGGACAGTGTGTGTTTGTCTTCGCCGTCCGAGTCAGCTTCAAAATAATTAGATATTCTAAATTGGGAGAAAATAATAAAAATAACTGCCGACTACTAAATAATAGAAAAAGTGCTGAAAACCTTAATTTTGGATACAGAATTTGCACATTTTCATCTGATAGTAAAAAGATAATGATTTCCATCATTATGAGAGTAGATGTTAAAACTTCATGCTGATTTCAGACTTTAGATAAGCACCAACTAAGACGTAGCTTTACAGTAAACTAATGTGATCCATCTGCGTCTCCATCCATTTCCATTTCCTTCTGATGATGTAGGTATCCTTCTGCCTGGTGTTGATGGCTGAAGTGTAATGCTGGCACCAGGGATCAGCTTATTTTCCCTCCCTGGCACATCAGCACACACAACGGCTGCGATGTTGGCTCCGGGGATCAACCACAGTGCAGCCTCCCAAGCGCATCAGCATGACAACCATCTAGATTGAGCTGAGTACTGTACATCTCTGGGGTCTTCAAGTGGGCTACCTCCATCCTCAGTGTTTCGTCGACTAGCTCACGACACCTCAAGAGGGCTCGACGGTGACTCTGGCGTCTCAGCATCACCCCCTCCGTCCCCACTCAGCTCAGCCCAGCTGACTTACCTGTGCCTCAACGTTGCTTTCTTTCTATTGTGCTTGAAATCCTCAACCAGAATCTTTCAGTCTCAACCACAGCCAATAATGTATATAAAAACAATTTACCTTTTTTACTTACACAGCTTTTTTATATTTTCTATCAGAGAAATCCAAGATTTCTTACATCATAACGTATTTGTTGCGGTTTATTGCATGAACACTTTAGTTCTCTATATTAAAAATAAAAGTCAAAATATACTGTGCCAATGTCTACTCTAGAAAGTATAGTTTCTAAACACCCCTCTAAAAACTGCATTGCTCCTGCTGTTTTACAAATTATAGACTTACTTTACATGGCTAAGTATTATTAAGTTATTCAAAATGTAAAGCATACAGGCGATCTTCGGCCTTGTGAATGTTTTGATGCAGATTGGATAATAACATGGAGTTATGTAACTCAGTCAGCTGCCAGAATAGCTGTCTGAACTGTCTAAGTCTGATCTACACCTGTAGCTTGGAGCATGCACTTGGCAATACTCTGACAGATTGTCTAACTCTCTACCTTTGTGTAGATACAGTACCTTTTATATTTACACCTCTAGGGTCCCTTGTCATTGTGCCTGGGTGTGGGCGCTTGTAACTGATATACTAGTGCAGTTTCTTTTTCTCTTTTAAAGGTTCAAACAGGATTGGAGTTCCTGTTTTCAGAGGGTTGCAAAATGCAGTCCCCAGTTAGTTCCTCTTGTCAGGTTGTTGACGTTGTTTAATTCCTTTAAAGCACATTACAATATGAACGACTGGTTATTTACAATGTGTCATTCTGTACAGTGTAACTGACTACACTGCCGTCGGTGCAAATGATTTTACTGGGTAAGCCCTGAAGATAGAAACATTCAACAAGAGCCCCTGTTGTTTTAACTGCAGGTGTAGTATATAGGGTTGCTGAGCATGGTGTATTATGGCTGCTACCCCAACAACTTCTCAAAATGGGCAAACTCTTTAGGTTCTTAGCTGTGTAATTCCCTCATGGAAAGAAACAAGCTCAAAACTGTATCGTGACGGTTCTTTTGTGGAGCTAAGTTGTTTCCTGCTAGATATCTAACCATTACAAAAGCCTTTGCACTTGCTTCAAAATGAGCCTTTTCGTGTGTAGTGAGCCACAGCAGCTTTATTTTGATGTAGTAGATCCGAGAAGGAACCGGCCCAATTATTTATTCCTTAATGCATTACAAAGCTATTGCCAGAGAACCATTTTGGCGTGTCTATTGGGAGCCACGTCTAGAGCGTACTCTTTTAAATGCTTTACAGGTTTTGTTTCTTCCATAGAAGCCTCCTCTGTTAAAAGGTTGCATTAGTCCCATGCAGTTAACAGGGG